>MU757183.1:0-34376 GCA_026770625.1 Nicotiana glauca
CACTGTCACCTTGTTCAGCTACCTGTAATCAATACACATTCTCATTGAGCCATCTTTCTTTTTCACAAATAAGACTGGTGCACCCTATGGTGACACACTAGGACAAATAAACCCCTTATCTAGGAGTTCCTGAAGCTGCTCCTTCAACTCCTTCAACTCAGTTGGTGCCATACAATAGGGAGGAATAGAGATAGGCTGAGTGACCGGCACCAGATCAATACTAAAATCAATATCCCTATCCGGTGGCATGTCCGGCAGGTCGGCTGGAAACACATCTGGAAAATCCCTCACAACGGGAACAGAATCAAGGCTAGGAGTCTCAGTTCCAACATCTCTCACAAATGCCAAATATGGTAAACATCCCTTCCCAACCATTCGCTGGGCCTTTAAGAAAGAGATTACCCTGCTGGGCACATAATCAGTCATACCACGCCACTCGATCCTCGGAATACCCGGCATAGCCAATGTGACTGTTTTGGCGTGATAGTCTAGATTAGAATGGCACAGAGATAGCCAATCCATGCCCAGAATAACATCGAAATCAACCATGCTCAATAGCATTAAGTCAACTCGGATCTCCAGACCCCAAATAGTAACAAGACAGGACCGATATACATGGTCCACAATGATAGTATCGCCCACCGGGGTAGATACGTGCACAGGTAACACAAGGCATCCTTGGGTCGTACCCAAATAATGAGCAAAGTATGAAGATACATAGGAATATGTGGAGTCAGGATCAAATAAAATTGAGGCATCTCTGTGGCATACTGAAATAATAACTGTGATAACAACATCCGAAGCAACAACATTTGAGCGGCCCTGGAGAGCATAGAATCGGGCCTGACCACCACTCGATCGGCCCTCCCCCTCTAGGGTAACCCTAGCTGCCTGACTCTCACCCGTAGATGGCGGGGCAGGTGCTGAAGATACTTGGGCAGAAGATGAGGGCTGGCCCCTCTGCTGAGATGAACTGGATGCACGGCGGGGACACTCCCTCCGCATATGCCCGAACTCACCACACTCATAACAACTCCCGGGTGCTGGGAAACCCTCGCACTAGAGTGGCTAGCTGATGCACTCGGCCGGGATGAACCCTGAACAGATGGGGCATGAGACGAACTCTGCGCAGGAAATTCACTAAGAGATGGCTGACTCTGCTGAGAGCCCTGATAACCCCGACCAGAAGATGACCCATGATACTCTGAGCGAGCTGACTGATGAGGCCTGGAAGATCAACCTCTGCTCTGCTGAACTTGGCCCCTAGACAGAGCACCACTGAAGCTACCTGTTCCTCGAGGCCTCTTGGCCTCCCTCTCCTCTCTCTCCTGACGGCTAGCCATCTCAATATCACGAGCAATATCCACTGCATCCACAAAGGTATGGCTCAGGATCTTTTCTCAAGTCACCAGAATACGGATGGGATAAATGAGTCCGTCTACAAATCGCTTGATCTTCTCCTGATCAGTCGGAACCATCCATGTAGCATAACGAGCTAACTCTGAGAATCTCACCTCATACTGCATCACAGACATATCTCCCTGACGAAGCCACTCAAACTGCATACGCAGCTCTTCTCTCTGCGACTGTGGTACCCACTTCTCCAGAATGACAGTGGAGAACTCCTACCATGACAATGGTGCTACACCTGCCGGCCTGCGGCGCTCATATGCCTCCCACCATGTAAAGGTTGCTCCTGAGAAATGAAAGGTGGTAAATGATACCCCACTTGACTTTAGGATCCCTGCTGTACGGAGCATACGTCGACACTTGTCGAGAAAACCCTGGGCGTCCTTGCCCGAAATACCACTGAATGTAGGAGGTGAAAGCATGCTGAACCTCTCAAGACGACGCTGCTCATCGTCTGGCATAACTGGAACCATAACATCCTGAACCGGTGCAACCGGCTAAACTGGGGCAACCTGCTGAGCTGGTGGTGCCTCTGGTGTCTGCAAACCCTGTACTACCTGCTCAGGAGTGCTAGCTGCGGGGGTCTGATGACCACCCCCGATCTGAGATGTAGCTGTTGTGGTAGTGGCCGAGACTGCCTGCGCCAGGCCAGTGCAAACTGATAAAATTTGAGCTAGGGCCTCCTGAAGACCCGGAATCACAATAGGCACAGCTGGTGCCTAAGCAGGTGCTGCTGGAGTCTCTACAGCTAGAGGCTGATCCTAAATGGGGGCAACTGGTGGGTCAATTGGTGCTGCTCTGCCTCGACCACGACCACGGCCGCGTCCACGACCTCTAATGGGTGGCAATGGTGGTCGTCCGCCACGTCCGGTAGTACGTGTCCTCGCCATCTGTGAGAGAATAGAATACTGGAATTTAGTTCTCGGATCAACAAAGTCACACGACAAGAATTTCAAGAATATGAAATTTTTCCTAAAGGTTGTGCAGCCTCCCGAGGATAAGTACAGACGTCTCTGTACCGATCCGCGAGACTCTACTAAACTGGATCATGACTCGCGAGACCTGATAATCTAGGCTCTAATACCAACTTGTCACGACCCAAACCCCGGTCGTGATGGCGCCCAACACCTTGTTAGGAAAGCCCGACCATTTAACATTTGCCATCCTAATTATTAAACTTAAAAATACCAATTAAGCATAAACTCTCGTTTTCTCAATAATAAAAATAGTGCGGAAACCAAAATAACAGTAATAACAACCCAATAGATCTGGCGTCGCAAGTCTGAGCCTCTAAATACAACTGGATATCATCCTATACATAAACAAGTCTAGTGCGGGAGTAAAAGAAATGACAAGAGGAGAAAATTGGGTCCTGCGGACGCCGGCAGCTACCTCGAATACTCCGACACTGAACCGAGCAGCAGCAAATAATCCCAGCTAAACCTCCGGGGTCCCTGTATCTGCACACAAGGTGCAGGGAGTAAAGTGAGTACTCCAACTCAGTGAGTAATAGCAATAAATAACAACTGAAAGAAAGGAATCCTGTAAGAACACTATGCAGTTCTATAAATAACAGTAGGGCATTAACACTTGCTAAACAGGAAAATCTGGTAACAGTCTCCTACAGTCCAACAATTTACCAACACTGCTGCGGCGCGCAGCCCGATCCTCACTAACACTGCTGCGGCGTGCAGCCCGATCCGATATAATATATATAATGCTGCGGCGTGCAGCCCGATCCAATATAATATATATAATGCTGCGGCGTGCAGCCCGATCCAATATAATAGTCGACTGCGCTCACTGGGGGTGTGTGCAGACTCCGGAGGGGCTCCTTCAGCCCAAGCGCTATAATACTGCGGCGTGCAGTCCGATCCATATATATATAACTGCGGCGTGCAGTCCGATCCATATATGTATATATATACTACTGCGGCGTGCAGTCCGATCCAATACATGTATATGTATATACTGCTGCGGCGTGCATCCCGATCCGATATATATCAAATACCCTTACTATGGGGTCTTTGACCCCTCTCAGTCAACATAGACTTGGCCTCTCGGGCCCACTCAGCTAAGACAGGGTATTCAACCCTAGGTATTTCTCATTTAGAGTGCAATTTGCAAATACCGGTTCATATTATATTTTACAGTTAAAGACATGACTGAAAGAACGTGTTCAACAGGTAAAGTGTGGTCAATTAGCTCAACAGGCTCCCCTAAGGGTTCTACAGATCGGCACAAGGCCCCAAACATGGCAACTAGCCCAAAATATATGGATATAAACTCAGTCTCAGTCAAGAAGTACAGTAAGCCATCAATCGGGAAGGACCAAGTCCGAATCCCCAGCAGTAATATCACCACGGCGCGTGTTTCATCATCAACGTAGCATCGTATAGTGCAAATACGGGGTTTCAAAGCCTCAGTATATCATTCATAACCATTACTCACCTAAAACCGGCCAAAATCCTAGCTCGCCTTGCGCTTTCCTCGCAAATCGATCTCCTCGAGTGTAGAATCTGATCAAAACCACAAGGAATAGGTTATAATAAGCTAATGGGACATAACCCAATTGAAAGAATTCGAAAAACACCCAAAAACACGAAGTTGGCAAAACCCGAGCCCCGGGCCCACTTATCGAAGAGTTACAAAATTCACATTTTCGGAATCCTCGTCTCACCACGAGTCCGTACAAATAAAGTTCATCAAAATCGGAGTTCAAATGGGCCCTCAAATCCCAAATTTTCATTCTCAAAAGCCAAGCCCTAACTTCTTCAATTTTTATCCAATTTCAGAGAATTAATGGATGATTATTCAATTAAATGATGTTTCTAGGCCATGAGACTTACCTCCAACCACTTCCCGTCGAAATCCCCTTCAAAATCTATCAACAAGCTCTCAAGGTAGAGTAAGAATGGTGGAAAAATGACATAGGTCGCGGATGAAATAACCCTTAAAATCAATTCTGACGCCCAGTTATCCTTCTACGCGAACGCGTAGGTCCTCCTGCGTTCGCGATGGCTAAAACTTCCTGGGCTCACATTTACTCTATGCGAACGCGTATATCACCCTGCGAACGCAATGCATCTGATCCCTCTACTATGCAAATGTGTAACAAATCCCGCGAACACGGTGAACAACTTATGCTGGCCCCCAGGCCCTCTTACGCGAACGAGACAATACCATCGCGAACGCGATGGTCCACAATTTACAAATACGCGAGTGCGTCCTTCCCTATGCGAATGCGATGACCAAGCATCCCACGCCTACGCGAACGCGGCCAAGGACACGCGAACGCGAAGGCTTGATAACTCCTGCACTGCTGCTGCAACTTTCAACAGATTTTCATAAGTCCAAATTCCCGGAAATCATCCGAAATCACCCCGACGCCCCCGGGACCTCAACCAAAAATACCAACATACCCCGAAACATCATACGAACTTGTTCCAATCATAAAAACACATACAACAACACAAGAATCATCAAATTACCACGGATTCAAGCCTAAATTTAACTAAAACTTCCGAAACTCACACTCGATCAAAAACCCGACCAAACGACGTCCGAATGACCTGAAAATTTGCAGACATATCCAAAATCACCTAACAAAGCTACTGCAACTCTAGGAATTTCATTCCAACCCTCGGATCAAAATCTCTCCTATCAACCGGAATCCGCCAAACTTCAAACTTCGCCAATTCAAGCCTAATTCTACACCGGACCTCCAAATTCAATTCTTATCGCACCCCTAAGTCACAAATCATCCCCCGAAGCTAACTGAATCACCAGAATTTAAATCCGAGCCCTCTAACCACATAGTCAACTTCCGGTTGATTTTTCTAAAACAAGATTCCTTCTAAGAGGCTGTGTGCCTCATTCTCAACTAAAACCAACTCGATTACATCCGATCAACTCTAATACCGATATTAAATCATAAAGGAACATAATATGGGGAAAAAGGGCAGTAACTCACGTGACGACGGGACGGGTCGTCACAGGTCACTCCGGATGTGTATTGATTATCGGCAGCTCAACAAAGTCACCATCAAAAATAAATAACCTTTTCCTCGGATATATGACTTGTTCGACCAATTGCAAGGTGCAAGGTTCTTCTCCAAAATTGATCTACGGTCTGGGTATCATTAATTAAAGATTAGGGAGCGGGATATTCCCAAGACCGCTTTCAGAACTCGCTATGGTCACTTTAAATTCTTGGTCATGTCTTTTGGGCTAACCAATGCCCTGACAACTTTCATGGATCTTATGAATCGGGTCTTCAAGACATTTCTATACTCCTTCGTGATTGTTTTTATAGATGACATCCTTGTTTATTCATGAAGCCGGGAGGATCAGGCCGATCACCTCAGGGCAGTTCTGCAGACTCTTCATCAACGCTAATTGTATGCTAAATTTTTGAAATATGAGTTTTGGTCGGAGTCCGTTGCCTTTATGGGTCATGTTGTTTCTAGTAAAGGGATTCAGGTAGAGCCCCAAAAGATTGCAACAGTGAAGGATTGGCCTAGACCCATGAACCCGAAGGAGATTCGTAGCTTCATGTGTTTAGCAGGATATTATCGGAGGTTTGTGGAGGGATTCTCGACCCTCGCCTTCCCATCGACTAAGTTGACGCAGATGGCAATTAAGTTCCAATAGTCGGACGCTTGTGAGAAAAGTTTTCAGGAACTGAAGTCAAGGTTGACCTCGGCACCAATATTGACCTTGTCGGAATGCACGGAAGTATTTTTGGTTTATTACGATGCCTCCAGGGTTGGATTGGAGTGTGTGTTGATGCAACATAAGAAGGTCATAGCGTATGGTTTGAGGCAGCTCAATAATCTCGAGAAGAATTATTCGACGCATGATTTGGAGCTTGCGACAATTGTGTTTGCTTTGAAAATATGACGGCATTATCATTATAGGGTCCATGTAGATGTGTTCTTAGACCACAAGAGTCTCCAATATTTGTTCAAGCAGAAGGAGTTGAATTTAAGGCAGCGACGGTGGTTAGAATTGCTCAAGGATTATGATATGAACATTTTGTACCATCCAGGGAAAGCGAATGTGGTGGACGACGCTCTCAGTCGGAAGTACATGGGTAGTTTGGCTCATTTGGGAGCGGATCAAAGGCCCTTGGCTCGGGAGGTTTATCAATTGGCCAGTTTAGGGGTTTGTATTTCGACATCAGATGAGGGGAATGTTATGGTACATAATGGAGAAGAATCAACACTCGTAGCGGAAGCCAAGGAAAAATAGTTTATTGATCCAGCATTGGCTCAGATGAGGGAAGCAATTTTGAATAACAAGACTTTGGCATTTTCACTCGGCGGCAAGGATATTGTATTGCGGTGTCAAGGTAGGCTATGTGTACCGGATGTGGATAAGCTTCGGGAGAGGGTAATGGCGGAGGCTCATAATACCAAGTATTCCGTTCACCCAGGTTCTATGAAAATGTATCATGATCTCAAGGAGATTTATTGGTGGAACGGTATGAAGAGGGGTGTGGCAAACTTTGTATCTAAATGTCCGAATTGTCAGCAAGTGAAGGCTAAGCATCGGTGGCCCGATGGGTTAACTCAGCTTATGGAAATACCAATGTGGAAATGAAAAAATGATCAACATGGATTTCTTGGTAGGGTTACCCTGCACTTAGTGCAAATTTGACTCAATTTGGGTAATAGTGGATCGCCTCACCAAATCAGCTCACTTCTTGCCAGTTAAGTCCACGGATACTTCCGAGCAATATGCTAAGTTGTATATCAAGGAGATAGTAAGGCTTCATGGCACTCCATTTTCTATTATCTCAGATCGAGCGGCCCAGTTAACGGCTAATTTTTGGAAAAAATTTCAGCAAGGCTTGGGTACTCAGGTGAATCTTAGCACAACTTTCCATTCGCAGATTGACGGTCAGGCCGAGCGAACTATTTAGACGCTTGAAGATATGTTGCGGGCTTGTGTCTTGGATTTCAAAGGTAATTTGGATGGCCACTTGCCACTTATAGAATTTGCTTACAATAACAGCTTTCATGCTAGCATTCAGATGGCCCATTTGAGGCATTGTACGGAAGATGGTATAGGTCTCCGATTTGGTGGTTTGAAGTGGTTGAAGCAAAGTTTATAGGATCGGATCTTGTGCACCAGGCTATGAAGAAAGTTAAAGTCATTCACGAAAAGATGAAAACTGCTCAGAGTCGCCAGAAATGCTATGCGGACGTTCGTCGAAGAGAATAGGAATTTCAAGTTGATGATTGGATGTTCTTGAGGGTATCTCCTATGAAGGGATTCATGCGATTCGAGAAGAAAGGGAAGTTGAGTCCTAGGTATGTCGGACCGTATAGGATCGCTCAACGGATATGGCAGGTGGCTTATAGGCTGGAAGTGCCTCCTGAAATGTCACTAGTGCACCCAGTGTTCCATGTGTCCATGTTGAAGAAAGTGTTTGGAGATCCATCCACCATCGTGTCAGTCGAGACTATCAAGGTTAATGAAGAGTTGTCTTATGAAGAAGTTCCAGTTGCCATTCTTGATAGACAAGTCCGTAAGTTGAGAAATAATGAAGTTGTCTCAGTTAAAGTGTTATGGCGAAGTCAACAAGTTGAGGAAGCCACATTGGAAACGGAAAAAGAAATGAAGGAAAAATATCCCCATATGTTTGAACAAGTCTAGTAGTAATCGTGCGAACTCTTATCACTAAAACAAATTGATATTGTGTCCAAATTGGTGCAAAGACACCCCATATTTCTTTCCTAATGATTTTACTATTGAAATTCCTTAAGTTGTGCAAGAGTTGTATGTGTTGTGATTACTTTAAGTTGTGTGAACATCCCTTTGGTGAATGAAAGTTTAAAGACTCATGTGTTAAGTAAACAACTAATGGTAGTGTAGATTGATAATGGTTTGTTTATATGCATGTAGTATGTTGAAACAGTTAAATTATGTGGGACTCATTAAAGTGACTAGTTTATGTGCATAAATGTAGCAAGTGATTGAATGTGTGCAATTGCTGAGGTAATGAGTTGTATACCAGCTGTAGAGATAGTTGTAATTATGTAATGGTGCTTGGAAATATGTTTCGGGGGCTCTCTGACAGGTGGATATGTCCATATTACAAAGGAAACTCTGGCACACTTTTTCTAGAATATGGGAGTTAGTCAAAATTTTGAGAGTCTTCATATCATGTCTTTTAAAACTAACTGATTTTTCAAAATCCTCATTCGAGGACGAATGATTTTAAGTGGGGGAGGATGTAAGGCCCCGTGAAAACTTGTGCTCGAAAAGCTAGTAGCCCATAGTGTCAAGTCCTGAATATGTGTTAGGGATGTATAAAATTTGTCACGGTGAGCTTCCTCACCGCGGTTCGGACCTTTGATGTTGATCTATGCTTTTAAAAATCAAAAAAATCAAGTTTCCCAGAAAAATGCCATTCTGCGGTCCGGAATACGGTCGCAGATCCAGTTTGCGGACCGCATTCCTGCCGCATAATGGGGCAGTGGTTGGTTAAAAATTAAGGTCAAGATGACGTCCATTATGCGAACGCATAACTGATATGCGCACCATATTTTGCACCGCATAGTGTGTCATTGGTTTAGTAAATTTGAGGTCAAAAATGCGGTCCATTATGCGACCGCAAATCATGTATGCTGACAGCATTTTCATCGCATACCGAAGCAGCGGAAAAAGGTTTTTGGAACACATTTTGCGATCCATTATGTGGACCGCATTTTGTATCTACGATCGCAGAGTGCGACCACAGACCCGACTCGGACTTCAAATTTTCTAAATTTTAAACCCGACCCCCTTTTAATAAAACACCCCAACCCCTTTTTTTAATCAATTTACTGAGCAAAATAAGTGAGAGGGAGGAGTATTCTTGAGAGATGAAGTCATCTTCTTCAAAACTAATCTCTTAAAAACGAGCCGGGTCGGGAAAACTTCAAGTGAGTGACTTCATGCCCATCCTTGCAGATAAGAATCCAAAACCTTTTCATTAACTTACAAGTTTGATTGGGGGGGGGGGAGAGTCTCATGCATTAATTCTTCATAATAGGGGTCGAAACGCTCATGCATGTATATTAAAACCTAAAATCTAGTGAGAGTAATTAGGTGGGAGTAAAGAATTGTGTAAAGTAGGGTTTATAACCTAAATATGTTCGGGTAGTGATTGTGAACTTTGATTCTAAGAAGTATGTATTAATTTTTGCACTAGATTGACATCGCCAGACTTTTTGGTAAAGTTGGAAGTAGAAATTAAAAGGGAATTCGACTCCAGGTATGTATGGCTAACATTGACCTTTGTGAAATCGCCTTGTTTGGTGTTTGAGTGCTTGGTAAGTGATTTCTACGTGAATTGTCCGTGCAATTCCTGCGATCGCTATTGTTGAGTGTTTGTGGTTATGTCTTTCGATATAATGTTGTATATAATTGGAAATAAACCAAGTGTGTGATTGTAAATGGGCTATGTGGTAAGAATTGTGAAACAAATAATGGAAGGAAATAACAATTGATGCAATCAGAACAACAGTTGTAGTAACATATATGGTTTGTCATGGAAAACTCTTATTGTAACATAACATGCATATGAGTTGTAGAATACGATAAAGATGGTATAGATGGCTATGGAAGTTCTTATAAATTGTTGTTGATGCCCTTTGGAATTGTTGTTGTTGTTCCCTGAGAGTTGTTGTTGATCTTTGTGAATTGTGAATTGTTGATTGTTGTTGTGCTGTTTGTGAGTTGTAACTGTACGGTGGGATCGGGTTGCGCCACAACACAAAAAAAATGAAAAGTTGTGGGTTGGGTGATAAAGGTGGCCGAGGTAATAAGAGTGGAAAGTGATCGAAATCACTATTGAAATGAAAATGTGAGAATGTTGTGAAATCCTTGATGTGAAAAATGTTGAAAGGGAAGTGCAGAGATTGTAAACTTGTCTGACTTGATTGTTTTATTTCGTTTTTATTTGATTGTTGATTTCATCATTCGTGTTATGATTGTAGGTGGATAAGTAGCAGGTACTCCAGTCCACTGATCATAGCTCCTCTTCATCTTCCATCAGCCGTATTGGTGAGCCCCTTTCCTCTCGGGGCCCTGCGTGGCTCATGTCGCTTCTATTTCAGAGTCTTATCTTGGTTTTTGTGTAAGGTATAGTCGAAGCCTTGTTACCGGCAAGTACTGTATTATCCTGTTGTATCTTTAGAGGCTCCATAGACAGTAAATATGGGTTGTGAAGTTATGTAATTGTATGTCGGGCGATGTAAGTTCTAAACGGCACACAGTAACCATGTTGTTATTGTATATTTCATGAAAAATGTGTTTTAACTATAATGGCTATTTCTTTGATTTATGAGTAATGAAAAATACAGGGTATGACGCGGGATAGGAAAGGCACCCAGGTCCGCTTGAGTGGGGCTACCTGGTCGAGCGCCGGTCATGTCCCTCGAATTTGGGGCGTGACATATTCCTCGGCAACTTACAATAAACCCAAATAGTTTTTCAGTAGAAACTCCGAATGCACACTTTTCGGGATTCAATTTTAGTTTGTACCTTCTAAGTCTGTTGAAGAACTTCCTCAAATCTTCCATGTGATCGGTAGCTCTGTTGGATTTGATGATAAAATCGTCTACATATACTTCGATCTCCTTGTGTATCATATAATGGAAAATGGTAGTCATGGCTCTCATGTAGGTGGTCCTTGCATTCTTTAGCCCAAATGGCATCATTTTGTAGCAGTACATTCCCCACGGCGTAATGAAAGCCATTTTCTTAGCATCTTCTTCGTCTATCCAAATGTGATGATATCCAGCAAAGCAATCCACGAATGACCTCAACTCATGCTTGGCACAATTTTCAATCAGGATGTGTATGTTTAAAAAGGGAAAGTCGTCTTTCGGACTGGCCCGATTGAGATCCCGGTAGTCGACACAGACTCTGACCTTCCCATCCTTTTTCGGCACTGGCACAATGTTGGCTAACCATGTCGGATGTTCTACTACCCTGAGAACCTTAACTTTGACCTGCTTAGTGGCTTCTTCCTTAATTTTTAGACTCATCTCAGGCTTGAATTTTCTGAGCTTCTGCTTTACCGGTAGACATGTCGGATCAGTTGGCAGTTTGTGCGCCACAATAGATGTACTTAGGCCAATCATATCATCATACAACCAAGCAAATATGTCATCATATTCCCTTAGAAATTCTGTGTATTCTTCTTTTTCTGACGGTGAAAAATGAACTATGATTCTTGTTTCTTTGATATTTTTTGTGTCTCCCAGGTTAACAATCTTGGTCTCGTCCATGCTGGACTAAAGTCTATTCTCAAAATTCTCAAATTTTTTAACAATCTCTTCTGGTATATCATCTTCTTCTGAATCTATGTCCGCTTGTTGCATTGTCTCATTGCATGTCACAATCATCGGTTCATCAAGATAAGTTATAGTAATGCTGTATAAATAAAGTAATGAGAGAAAATAACAAGAGTAAGATTTATAAGGAAACCGAAATGCTTTGATAAATTTCATAACTAGTTTCAACATTGGAGATCTTATTGTGAAATTTAAAATGCGAAAGGAAAGTCAACTAGTAAAAATAAAAAATAGTGCATGACGCTTTTTTCAGCCCTGCTACCCCGAGGCTTTTCGGACTTTGGTAGTTCTGATGGTCCAGTTATTGAGGCATGCTCCTCGGATTACGGCCTGTATGGAAGGGCCTTCCTCCCCCTCCTCGAAAATGACACAACAATCCATGTCATTGTCTTCTAGGAACAAATTCCCAACTGCTGCCAGTGCTTTCTCTTCTTCTGACCCATAGATAACATCGACTAGCTGGAAAGCCTACCCCAAATGTGAAATTGACTGCTCCAGCAGGTAGTAAGGACCACGCTATGGTGACGACCAGTTGTTGAATTCCTCCCAAGTATACTCATATCCCAGACCAGAGGTAGTACTATGCTTCTTTAGTTTGATAGGCTTAGTGATTCCTCGGAGGTTTTTGCCAAGTCCTTTGCTAGGTTCATATCCGCTCCAGTTCAATATTCTTTCAATTTTTTTGTCCCACCATTTGTCCTTGTCAACGGCGTTGACTCGCTCGATGTGGTGATAGGACTCCCCGCCTATCTTTCTTCTGCCTACGATTGCTGGGATGGTCTGGCGACTATATATGGGATTGCTATCGTTGCCGTGAATTATCACCTCTTAGTGGTTCCACTCAAACTTCACTGCCTGATTTAATATGGATGCCACTACCCTAGCGGCATGAATCCATGGTCGTCCCAACAACAAATTGTAAGATGCCAGCACGTCTATCACTTGGAAATCGACATCGAACCAAGTAGGCCCCATTTGCAAACACAAGCTAATTTCCCCAATAGTGGACCTTTAGGAACCGTCGAAAGCTTTGACGTTGATGACCCTATACTTGATCTTATGCAACCACTTTCCCAATGTCCTGAGTGTTACCAACGGGCAAATCTTAAGGCTGGACCCTCCATCAATCAGGATTTTGGTGATAAATTAATCTTCGCATTGCACGGTGATGTGCAACACCTTGTTGTGACTCAACCCTTCTGGTGGCAGCTCATCTTTATGAAAAGTGATCTTGTGACTGTCTAATAACTGTCCTACCATGTTCTCCATCTCTCCTCCAGTGATGTTGCTTGGTACATAATCTTCACTCGGCACCTTTAACAAGGCATTCTTATGTGCATCAGAATTTTGTAGCAAAGCTAGGATAGAAATTCGTGCCACTATTTTGTTCAGGTGATCAATGACCGAGTATTCCTTGGCTTGTATCTTCCTCCAGAGATCATCGGGCCCGATTTCAGTGATGGTTGGATGACCAGAGGCCTGCTTACTTGACTTGGCCAAATGTTCCGTGGTATAAACTATACCAGTTCTTGTCATACCATGCGCCGCAACTGCTTCCCCGAACTTGACCTTCCCTTTTCTCCTTACCTAGGCTGTGTATTCCCAAGGTATGGCATTTGTATGGAATGATGTTACGGACGATATTACCACCAGAATTGGCACATTTACTCCGAACGGAGCATGTATTTTGGAATGTAAAACCGCAACTTTAAATAGTACAGTTGCGTTTGCTGGAGACCCAAAATCGGCCTCAATTGGCCCTGGCATCTTTGCCGAGGATGGTGCTTCAAACTCAAGCGGCATGGACATGTTTACCTCAGCGTCCTCAGAAGGTTGAATCTGGACTACAATCGGATTAAGGGTGACTATTGGCTTCTTTAGATTGTCGCCTTCTGTTATCAAACCGATCAGTCCCTTGGGGTCCCAATCATCCTCTATTTCAATCATGTGAACACCTCCACCCTTGTTGTCTGGCAGAGGGTTATTTCGGATATTTGGAGCAGGCTCCTTTGCCACAATGATCTTGTTATCAATCAAAGTATGGATCTTATCTTTCAGAGTGCGACATTCATCAATGGTAAGTCCCTTCATGCTGGAATGGTATGCATAGGATTTATTTGGATTGGCCCATTGAGAAGGGTTTTGTGGGGTAATAGTAGGGATAAGGGTGACATAACCAGAAACTTTGAGCCTTTCGTACAGCTGGTCAATTGGTTCAGCAATGGCGGTATACTATTTGGGAGGTCTGTAGTAAAAATTTGATCTAGGTCTAGGAAAGTTTTGGCAAGCGGGAGGTGATTGATAGTGGGATAGTTGAGCATTGTAGGCTTGGTAGACATGTGCAGGTTAGGAATATCTGGGTGAAGTAGGCTAATATGTAGGAGGTGGAGGTGATTAATAAGTAGGTGGCGGAGTTTGGTAAGAGGGCGAGGGTGTTTTGTAATTCGTAGTAGGCGGATATGTGAGTGGAGGCATTGGATAGGTTTGGTATTTAAAAGGGGATTTGGTCCTCTGTACAACCATTACGGCATCTGTGTCCCTTTTCTTGGACGTACCACCAGACTGTAAAGCCTTATTGCTAGCTTGCAAGGCTTCAAAGTTCGTAACCATACCACTTTTGATGCCTTCCTCGATACTTTCTCCTATCTTGATGATGTCAGAAAATTTATGATTCTCAATCAACATCAGTCTGTCATAGTATTGCGGGTCTTGAGCCCGGACAAAAAACTTGTTAATTTGCACTTCCTCTAAAGAAGGTCTGACCTTAGCAGCTTCAGATCTCCAGCGAGTGGCAAAGTTGCGGAATGTTTCCGTGGGCTTCTTCTTTAGGTTCTGAATGTAGAACAAATCTGGTGCATTTTCTGTATTGAACCTAAATTTGTCCATAAAGTCGGATGCCATACTTACCCCTTTTGACCATTTCTTCGGGCCTTGGCTGATGTACCAAGACAAAGTATCTCCTTTCAGACTCCTCAGGAAAAGTTTCATGCGGATCCTCTCGTCTTTCCTTACTTTGACTAGCTTGTCGCAGTATGTTCTCAAATGAACTCTTGGATCCCCTGTACCATCAAACAACTCGAACTTAGGAGGTTTGTACCCCTCAGGTAGTTCGACATCGGGTTGTATGCAAAGATATTCATATTTCAACCCTTCAATCCCCTTACTTCCTTCGACGCCCTGGATTCGGCTAGTCAACTTCTTAAGCTCTTCAACTAGACTCCTAATGAGTGAGTCTTTATCATCAGACTCGGGTGTGCTTGAGATGGGTTGGCTGGAGTGTGGCATGGTTTTCACGTAGATGGGGGTGTTATGATTAGTGTGGGAGTGGTTATTTGTGGAGTTCAAAGGTTCTCGGATGAGTAACGGAGTACTGTTGGAAGTGTGGCAAGTATTGCAGTGGTGGTGAAGAGCGGGATGGCATTGTGGTTTTGGGATATTTTGTGGAGGTGTGGGGTTGACATCTGGGGTAGTGAGGGGAAATGACAGATATCAACCTGAACTTGGTCAAGTTCCTCCTGAAATTTCAACAAATTTTGCTCGAGTTGGGATGCACTTTATTTGGAAACCTGAGTACCATGAGTGACCTCTACCCGTTCAGTTGAGTTTTCCTTTTTGGTGTTGCTCAAATCTTCCATCTTTCCTTTGTCCCTGTTTCTGACAAGACTAGGATGAGGAATGGGTGGAGGGCCCTTGGATCGTGTAGAATAGGATGACGATGTCAGAGTGCACGAACTAACCTTTAGAGAAGGGAATAAAACAAAAGAATAAAATAAAAAAGAAACAAAAACAAAAAGGTAACAAGTTAGAGAGGATTATAAGAAGAAAAAAAATTTGTGATATTTAAACACATAGTGCAAGAATGTAAATCATATCCTAATTTGGGGAACCTCTCTGTGCCCGAGATAGGCCTAGCAACAAATTGATTTGGAGAACATAGAATGCTAAATGCCTCATTTTATTGATAAAAGTAGACGAATCCTAAATCGACACTAAATAACAGGAAATAAAAGTCACTAATGGCCATAGGGCTTACTATATTTATCAAAGAAAAAAGAAAAACTCCTGTCTATTTGGTCCTAGAAGGACCTTCCCCAGACTCGGCATCTTTGGCTCCATCGAACAGCATTACTAGCTCGTGAAGTCCCAACAATAGGTAAGCTCTGGCTAGGTGTCCGCCCTCATTTCCTTCAGCATTCTAGAAGTCCTCGATTCTTTTGAGAAATTTCCTTTCCAGCTCCACTAAACCCCGCTCCAAGTATCCCAGTCGTTTGTTGGCACTGACAGCCATGTCTTTCCACTCTTCAATTAGTTTTTGGTGGGCTTCTTGTATATCACGGTGCTTGCTTTCACATTCCTGAATTCTCTTGCGCAGTTGGTTGTATTTGATATGTGCTTCACCTTTTTCGTCGATGATCCTGTGACCTCGAACAAAGTCGGGTCAACCCAGACCATTATGATTATCCTCAAACCAGCCTGAATAGTATGGAGTGCAATTTATGTGGTTATTGTGTGCTAGTCTCGTCACGACTTTGCCGAGGTTAGGCTCGATACTTACCAGTACATAGGGTCGGTTGTACTGATACTGCACTCTGTATTTTCTGTACAGATTTCGATGCTCGACCTCATGAGTAAATCATGGGTTACTGCCTTCAGTCCACACGAGACCCGAGGTAGATCTGTCGGCGTTCGCAGACCCAGAGTCCCCTTCTTTTAGTTTTAGATTTCCTGTCTCAATTCATATTGAGAACAATTGTATTTTTCTTTTTAAGCCAGTATTTGTAGACATTTTTAGATGTTCGTGAAATTATGACACCAGATTATTTGGGTAGACATGTATTGGAGTATTTTGAACTGTTATAACACTTTCGCACTTTATATCTACTTAGCTTTAGTTATTATCTATTTCTGTTTAGGTTAATTGCTATTGTGATAAAATCGTAGTAGTTGGCTTGCCTAGCTTTCACAAGTAGGCGTCATTACAATCCCGACGGTGGGAAATCTAGGTCGTGACAATATGAAACTTCCTTTTCTGCAGAAAATGAAGAAGATATAGTGTTGGATTTTGCACTAGTTACTGCAAATATTTGATTTACTTGAATAATATGTAGTTTAGTCGTAAGAGGAGTCATTATTTAAATTTAAATTTAATTAGATAAGTTAGTAGAGATATTTTAGGTTTACGAATTTGAATATTTATTTTGCAGATTTTTTGCAGATTATGTTTTAAGTTGATTATTTAAAGCCTCGTTAATAAAATTTATTGAAAGACATTTTCAATCAATACCTTTAATCTTTTTGCTGCCCTATCTTTTAAAAAATAAATAATGATATCAGAGCTTCATTGGTCTTATAGGATCTATGTGTTCTTCCAAAAAACCATTTTCAAATCAATATTAACGAATATCAATTTTTAAACCTATTTTCAAGCAGTAGACTCTCATTGATTGCCCCATAAACTTTCACTGGCGAAAATTATCAGATTTGGTCAGTGAAAATAAAACCTTGTCTTGAAACCTATGATTTATGAAATGGTGTAATAGAAGAAAGACATTAACAATCACTCCCTACAAATCTTATCACTACCTAAATTAAAACTCCTTTAGAAGAACCTTCAGACAAGACAAAGTTGGTGAGATTGTTTTTTATGCACAAACCCAAAAAAAAAGAGTCATATTGCAAAACGATGGAAGTTAAAAACACTTAGAAGAGTGCACAAGTACAAATTGTCAAAGTAGAAATTGAGGAAGATCAACCTTTATAGATTGCAGCAACAAAGCAAGGAGGAGTGTTGGATTTTGCATTTATTACTGCTGATATTTGATTTACTAGAATAATAAGTAGTTTAATCGTAGGAGGAGTCTTTGTTTAAATTTAAATTTAATTGAATAAGTTAATTGAAATATTTTTGGTTTTTAAATTTAATTATTTATTCTGCAGATTTTCCGGAGATTCTATTTTAGGTTGGCTATTTAAAGGTCTTTTAGTTAATAAAATTTATTGAGAGACATCTTCAATTAATAGTTTTAATCTTTTTGTTGTCCCATCTTTTAAAAAATCAACAGACAAAATTTCTACAATCCTTACAAGCAATCCCTGAAAATCCTATCATTGTCCAGAATCAAATACTTTCAAAAGAGATATCAGATAAGACAAGGTCACTAAGGGTGTTTTTATGCACAAAACCATAAGACGAAAAAGAAAGAAGAAAAGAAGAAAAAGAACTGCACTACAAAAGTATGCAATTTCAGCGATGCTCAAAACAATTTTCAAGAACAAACAACAAAGCATGAATTGAGGAGGAACACCCTTTTAAATTATAGCAACTAAAGCAAACGATGAGTGTTGAAATCTTGTTGCTTTTAGTTACTGCAGTAATATTTTTTAGCAGAATAAGTTGCATAACTTTAGGATGAATTTCAATTTTAAATTTCTATTAGATTGTTTAAGTTAGTTGAGATATTTTAAGTTTTTTAAATTTTAAATTATGTGGAATTTTTGTTCCTAATTAGCTATTTAAAGCTTATTTATGCTTGAAAAGATTATTGATAGACATTTTTAATCAATACTTTTAACCTTTTTGTGGTCACATCTTCTGAAAAACCAACGGATAGACAAGGGATCAAACCCTGGAAATGTGTAACCAGGAGCAAAGCTTTGTAACAATGACAACTCTAACAATGGTGGAGGAACAACATCTTCCAAATAGATCAAAATTTGCCTCATACTTGGCCTAGCTGCTGGCTCTGTTAAAGAACAAACTAGTCCAAGTTTTAGTGCCAACTCAACCTCTTCTTTAACATAGTTAGGAGTGACAAACCGGCAGATCGGGTTGGATATGAACGGGTCGAAAACGAGTAATGCAAAAATGGATAAATTATTCAAGCCGATCCATATTTTATACGGATGAAAAACGGGTTAACCGACAGATAATATGGATATTCATGGTTTCTTGAATATGATCACTTTTGAGAGAATTGTGGAAAGTATTAATTTCCCCATTTTCCAATCAATTTGGAAACATTTTTCCAGTCCTGGAGAATTTTTCAAACGGGAAGTTGAAGATTTAGAAAGAAATTCAGAACTTCTTTTGATTTAATTTTCTATGTAGTGAATAAGGAAAATCTAATTTTCATATAGAGAACACTAGGATAAGCTAAAGGGATCAAAGAAGTGAAGCTTCCAAGATGACTGAATAAACAAAGTCCACAACTTTAGGTTGAATATAGCTAATATAACTACTTTTCTTTACTAGGAAAAGAGAAAAAAAAATTAAATATTCGTACATATGATCCAATCTTGTCCGACCGTTCCGCGAACTCCAGAGCTAAGTGCATCAGACTGCCCTTTCATCGACCGTTGTAGAGAATGGAGTTTGTAATAGAAGAAGGGCAAGAAAGTGGCTGGTCAGCTGAAGATGAATATGACATTGGAAAATGATCAAACCCTGCTAAGGTTAAGCTTGTATTTGAAGTTTGCATCAGTGTTAATTCGGGCAAAGGCATAGCATCTTCTAAATATAGCAACGCTTGCCTCATACTTGGCCTAGCTGCTGGTTCTGTCTGAGAGCAAACTAGTCCTAGTTTTAACACAACCTCAACCTCTTCTTTAACATAATCACTTCCCAAATTTTGATCAATGGCTTCAAGAATATCACCTTTAGTCCAACAAGAAAATACATACTCAACCAAAACAATGTCCTCGTCAGATACTCGTGGATCTATTGGCCTTCTCCCACAAGCCACCTCTAGCAAAAATGCACCAAAACCATATACATCACTCCATGTTGTAGCCTTTCCAGTTCTTGTTTGCTCAGGGGCAAGATAGCCTACAGTTCCAACTACATGTGTAGTGAGCGGATCGCTCCCATGATCGTACAATCTTGCTAGGCCAAAATCTCCCAACTTTGCATTTAACTCACTGTCTAACAGCACATTACTAGCCTTTACATCTCTGTGAATTACCACTTGTTCCCACTCTTCGTGCAGATAGACTAGCGCTGCTGCAACGCCTTTAATGACACGAAATCTTTGGTTCCAATTGAGAGCACATCTTGGTTTGTCATATAGAAACTTATCAAGGCTTCCATTAGGCATACATTCATAAACCAAAAGCAACTCTCCTTTTCTCCTGCAATAACCTAAAAGTGGTACTAAATTTCTATGGCGTAGTCGACCAATACTAACAATTTCTGCTACAAATTCCCTCAACCCTTGTTTTGATTCATGAGATACCCTCTTGACTGCTATCTCAAGTGCAGAATTAGGTAATATCCCTCTATAAACTCTGCCAAAACCCCCACAACCCAATAACTCTTTGTTTGAAAATCCTTTGGTGGCAAAATAAAGATCTTTGTACTTGAACCTATGAGGGCCATATTCAAGCTCCCAATCTTCAAGCAATTCAGCAAACTTCCTTTTCCTTCCTACATAATGAATTAACACAGAGAAGGCTATTACTACAACAACTGCTGATATCAGTGGCAAAGCAATCAACAAGAGTTTGGACGGTTTCTTCGGTCCAACTCGAGGAAGCTTAGGAAGCCTAGCAAGATCAAGCCCTTGAGCTATTCCATTCATTCTGAAGCTCCATCCAAGAACATAATGTGTTGAAACAATTGAGCCAGTGGATCCAGAGAAGCCAATAAACATGGTTTTATTTAAAATTGGTGAAAGATCATAGGATATAGATAAAAGAGGAACATTTGGTTTTGCCATATTCATTGGAGCCAATGTGACATTAATTTGCTTAGCCACACCATTATAGTCAACCCAAGCTTGCATTGACTGGCCACTAGCAAGAGTCATGTTATTGAGTTTGACACTATTGCTAGCATAATAACCTGCTGGCTTTGAATCAACGGATTTCAATCCGTTGATGTCAATTCCAACATGGTTACTATCAATATCATTGAATTCTCTGTTTTGAACGGTATCAAACTCCACCGCGAAAATATGGTTGGTGGCTTCACCAGTAATGTTATCATTGAATAGGCCTAGAAATTGGCTTGGAAATGCATCTACTAGCCCTCCTACAGGTGCAATTACAAAAGCCATGCCATGACCAGGCAAAGCTGAAGGCACTATAGCAAAGACAAAAGTGGTAGAAAAAGAGAAATTTGAACCATTTGGTAAGTTCTTGAAATTGATCGGTGTAGGATAAAAGGCATGGCCTTTTTGCAGCCGAGTGGTATTTGTTAGCTGTAATAAGCCTTTTGATGTCAACTGTGCTATGCCATCAAGACTCAAGTTTGCTCTACTGAAGCCATTGTAAGTAAATCCAAGATCTTTAGAGGTTACAAGACCAAAAAGAGCAGCCATAATCAAGGCCGAGATCTTGAAAAACATGGCTAAAAATCTTTCAACAATTTCACAGAACTCAGATTCAACTATACTTAACTTTTATAGAGGGTAAGTAGATGTGATGAATAATGGACACCCTTTATACCAATTCATATGTTTCTTCATTGTGGTCCTAAATCTAAGTTAGAGTGACCCAACTTATTTTCTTGGTTGTGATATATGACAAGTACTGGAAAAACAAGTAGGCAAACTTTGGGGGAATGTATATTATTCTTCATTTCCACTATATATGAGGCCTGGATTTTTTGTTAGTTAACTGTGCAAAAAGAATACGTGACTATTTTCGTACGAATACATGCATGGACTGATTTATGCAAGTTTAAAGAGGAAAAAGAAAATGCCCGTCCAATACTTGAGTTGTCAACGTTCCCTATTACTTACGTTACAGAGCCTAGCAATGTTTGGTGGTTGGTTTAAATAGCTAGAAAATTGTAATGTGACTTTCCTTTCCCATAAGACAAAATTTTCATGTTAGAAAAGACTCACTTGATGTTTAGCATTATTATTTTCTAATTTTGGTACATGCATTGCTATAAATCTTATATCCTACTAAAAGGCAGCCCGATGCACTAAGCTCTTATTATGCAGGGGGTCCACGAAAGAGTCGGATCACAAGTATCTATCGTATGTAACCTTAGCTTTCATTTCTGCGAGAGGCTGTTTCTATTACTATCAGTCTTCTATACTAGTATATGTGCTTAAACAACCTTCCCAAGAGGGTTAAGGTATGGAGTTATTTATCTCAAGAGATGATTTCAACTTTAGTGCTTTGGCCATTCTTATCATAATAAGATGTTTCTTAGTTTGTTCACATTTAATGGACTTAACTTAAGCCTTCTTTATTGCATATGACACAAATGCTTAGATGGGAGAAATAGGTACACCAATTCTCTCTTGAGCCTCTTATTTCTTCACTTCAATATTTGGACTCTTCATTCTCTACGAGTAGACGCTAAACACATGATCCATTTTGTTGATTTTTTTTTTATAATCAAAAGCATAAATATTAGTGACAATCGAGTCAACTCGTCTATGTTTTTTCTTTTCCATTTTTTTTCAGACCAAGATTCAGGGCATTTGTTGCTATAATTAAAATCACGTCTAATAACATCGTCTAATGAAACTATAGTAGAATTTTGAAGTCTTTTGCAGACAAATAGGTTGTTATAATTTTCCTCCTTTAATACACACTGAAAACGATGAATTGCATTTTGATTGGAAAAAGAGTCGATAATTACAATGAAAGGATTTTGGACCTTAGATCGGTTCTCCCCTACTTAAATCTTAGTGTCACAACTGACAGATCACTATGAATTTGATTTTTCTATAATAGGATTGTGTCTACATTGACTGTGACTCGGTCTTTCCTACCAAAGTCTACGTTGACAGTGACAGAACTTTTCTACTAACAAATATCATACGTTAATATTGACGCCATTGACTGATGGAACTAAGTGATTTTGGTCAATGGAGATCAAATTACCTGCTTTTGAAGTCAGAAATTTGCTTACTAGTTTCACCAATGTCCATTCAACTTGGAAACCTTTTTCCAACTTCTACTACTCCCTCCCTCTATTTCGATTTAGATTACACAATTTCCTTATTAATCTGTTGCAAAAAGAATGACATATATCTGTAATTAAAAATAATTTTGTTAAATCTAGTTTTAATGATGCAAATAATATATCTATGCAGGAGATCAATTAAGGAAGAACAAGGAATCAAGAAGCTACTACAACATCGTTGAAGTCAATCTTGATGCTTAAGGAAAGAAATCAATCAGCAAAGATTACGAATCAATCATCAAATCTGGATGTCTAAGAAAAGAAATCAATAAGAAAATCAGCCAGCAAAGATTACGGACAACTCCGATTGAAAGAATCAAACAAGTCTAAACTTAAGGCATTAATCAAGGCCAGCACATCCATAAGATCGAAGATTCTTTGAAGAATTGTTGAGCGGCTAATTTCGGAAGGACCAACAATCAAGGAGTAAACCTTCATCATAAAAAACTATTAAAGGAAGGATATCAAGGAAGAGTAACGACTAGCTATCTTATTCTTGGAAAGAATCAATCTCTTTCCAAGGATCAAATTTATTGGGTTGTCAAGCCTCGTCAACAATTGATCTTCACCAAAGTATTTATACCCAGCTTCAAGTCGTAGACAGATATACTTTGATCGAATAAAAAAACCCTCTATTTGTTCTACAGCAAACAAACGTTGTAGTTCTCTAAGATCTGTTGTGTAACAAGTCAGAGAAAAAATGGAGAGTACAACACTATTGATGCATTGTATCAAAAAGAGTCTAGTTTTATAGGAACTGAGTTTTTAAGTCATTTCCATTGTATTCGGAGAAACGCTTTTACTAAAGAGAACTCATTTGCAACCCAAGGGGACTGGACTAGGATTCACATTGAATACAAACTAGTATAAAATTCTGCTGTCTTTAATTCCTGTACTTACTTTCTGTATCTTACTTTCTGTTATTATAACTGCTATGTCATTACATCTAGTCGACTAATTGACAAACTAGTCAACTAATAAGAGATTAAGTTTAAAAATATACAATTCACCCTCTCTTGTACTTTCAATTGGTATCAGAGTAAGGCTCACATTCTACTTTTGCTTAACAGTTTGTGAGAAAAGATCATGGCAAATCAAGTTATCTTAGGAGCTCTCTTTTAGAAAGGAAGTTCCCAAATTAGACCACCATACTTCAATGGACAACATTTCTCTCATTGGAAAGTGCGGATGGAGATCTTTTCCAAGGCCTATGACGTCAAAGTTTGGAGTGTCATAAAAAAGGGGAACTATCCCTTACCAGCTGCTACTCCACCACTTGCTGATCGTGAAGATATAGATTCATATATAAAACAGCAAATAGAAGTGGTAGAAGTTAACAATAAAGCGAGAAATCTGCTTCATAATGCTATAAGTGGTGAAGAATATGAGAAAATTTCGAGCTGTGACACAACCAAAGAAATGTGGGACAAGCTTGAGGTCACATATGAAGGAACCAGCAAAGTAAAGGAAACACATATTAACATTTTGGTTCATGATTATGAACTCTTCTCAATGAAAGAAGGAGAATCTATTGAAGAGATGTTTGCCAGGTTTAGCAAAATAATTAGCGATCTAAAGGCATTTGGCAAGCCTTATACCAGTGATGATCAAGTTAGAAAAATTGAAGTCTGCCAACCACTTTGCAGACCAAAGTAGTCACACTGGAATCTCAGGATCTAAATAAATTATCTTATGGAACTACGAGGAGAACTCGTAGCTTTTGAAAAGACGCATCTCAAGAAGACTAGTCAAGAATAAAAAAGGAAAATAGTTGCATTCAAGACCTCAACTGAAATAGCTTAAAATAAAATTGATGATGATCCTGAAGTTCTACAAGAAGAGATTGCTATGCTATCAAGAAATATAGATGGATTAATGATAAGATTCTGAAATACAAAGAAAGGAAGAATTTCACCAAGACGGTCCAGGCAATAAAACGAACAGGACAAGAATGATGGAAAGTGCTATGAGTGTGAAAGATTTGGTCACATTCAAGCTGAGTGCCCAGAACTGAAAAGGAGGATCGCTAGAGGTTTTAACAAGAATAAATTCTTCGGAAGCTGGAGTGATGAGGACAGTTCAGACCACGAAGAGATAGTAAATCTCTGCTTCATGATGATTCTGGAAAATGAAATGAACAAATCCTCAGGATGTTGGATATATGAGGACATTTCAGATGAAGAAAATGAAAACTATTTCATGGCATGAGGTGGAACCAGTGAGGTAAGATCTTATAACTGTGAAAGATGCAATGAATTGCAAGATATTCTTGATTTAACTTCGAAAGAGTATCAAAAAATAATGAATGAGCTTAAGAGACTAACTGAAGAAGTTAAAGACTGAAAACTCAAACATGACGTATGTGAAATAAAAAAAGAAGTACTTCAAGAAGAGTTTGAGAAATTGCAAATGCAACTCAATTGCATGCACAAATCCACCAGTCACAGTTCTGTTAGGTCAAACCAAATGACTTACAAGTCAACTGGAAAAGGACCATCCAGAACTAGTTGACGAGTATTAATACTAATGAAAGACCTAAAGGTGGGTTAGAAGTTACGTGTCACTACTATAACAAAAATGGGCATAAATATTATTTTTTCCATTTTTGTAAAGCAAACGTTTTAGGATGAGTTTGGAAACCAAAAAACTATTATGAATCTGGTAACACTAATCCTCCAGAATCCAAGCAAGCTTGGGTATCTAAAAGAAAGTAATCACTTTGTTTTGCAGGAACACCACAGAATAAGTCGCAAAGGAAAATGATATCTAGACAGTGCATGTTACAATCATATGACATGCGACAAAAACCTGTTCCAAGAAGTTACAAAAATTGATGGAGGAGGTGTTAAGTTTGGGGATGACTAAAAAGGTAAAATAATTGGTGTTATACCTCATTTTAACACGGGTCAGATTAGAGTATAACATATTGATAATTCTGAGGTTTAATTAATTAAAGAGAGTCACCGCCTAATTATTTTAAAGGTGAATTAGGACATCAATTTCAGCTAAATAGTGCTTAAAGAATAACTCTATTTATATGGTCCGCTTACGTTTAGAAATTCTAGGTAAGGGTTCTAGTTAATCATATAGGGAAGGTTTTAAAAGTACCCTATGTGATCCGCTAATTACGGCTAACCGGCCAAACTCAGATTACTTAACATACTTAAAATATAAATATTTTTAAAAGTACTTTTAAAAGAATAAATCATAATTGGGTATTCCAAGTTAGAAAACACTACCATATGAGCAAATATATAAATATTGAATATAGATTACTTAGAGTGATGATATCAAAATTGGTATTGTCGTGATTAGAATGATGGAGAATACAAATTTTTTTTTCAGAAAATCAATGTCTAACGAGAAAAATGGACTTGGACCTCAAGTATTTAAAGGGCGGCAAAACATGCTAAAAATGAAAACTAAAATCTAATTTTACTATTTAATAAATTTAGCTTTGAAACTCTTCCTTTGACAAAGCTTGGACTCAAAATAAATACCTAATTGGAACTAAAAGAGCTCTAAAAAGAACAGAAGTCATTTGACTCATCTAAAAGGGTTCTTGCTAATTAGTTCATCCAAGAGTACAAAAATGTGTAAAAAGTCCCGTTCTTTTCTTTTAAGAATGAAAAGTTTCAGTTTTCAACTTATGCAAAAAAAAATTAGATTGCTAAATATTGCTCCAAAAAGTTTTAAGCAAAATAACCATATTAATGAACAAAAAAATCGGACACGAGTTTAAACTAGCAAGACCGAAATTGATTTACTTAGCGGCGACTTCTAAATGTTATAAAATTCCAAACTTGAACCAAAATACACAAATAAATCTAGGATCATAAAACTACACAAGAATGAATGTCAAAAGAAAAAAAAAATATGAAAGACGCCATAAGCGCCCCCAAGCGGTTCGCTTGTTTTTTTTGCTATCTGGTGCATCTATAGAATATGGTATGCAATCTCCATACTCGGGTAATGCTGAGTCTCGAGTGAGACTTCATTTTTTCTCCAAGTGCATATGCAAAGGAAAAATAAACATGAAATCAGAGAATTGGTATTTAAAAATATACTTTAAATTAATACTACACAGAATCATGCACATAAGAAAAGAATTAGTCAAGCAGACACACAGAATGCATTTACTTCTATTCTTGTTAGTGAACAGTTACATCTTCGTTATTATTAACTAATTTCATTATTCATGCTAGTCATGGGAACCTTTTAAAGATTGATTAGTTACAGGTTAATTAAAATGCCCCAAAAATATTCTCCAAATGATATTACAGAAAGATAAGTCTATACAACATTAGAGACACATTCCAAGTCCTTGAATTATTTAGGCAACCATGAGTTTCTTAAGAGTTAGTGTGTCAATACGTATAGCAAAAGAAAATATTATATTAGGATATATATTGTAGTATAGCAAGGAATCATGTGTGAGCTCATTCATACTTTATCCAAATGCTCAGTAGCAACTACACTATTTAAGTTTTGAAACGAGCGGTATTTCAAAGTGGTTTTACACTATTCCTCAATGTGGATGGAAAATCTTTAAGTATATGTTCTTGGAATGACTATATCAGGTCTGTTACTCTAGCGTTTGAGTCAAGAAATACACATCATGCTTCCTTAAATATTTTAGAGTCAACCTATATATGGGAACTTATATATAAACATGATTTCTGCCTATACAGAAACTTACTAAAGAAAATATTTATATTTTCGATCCAGCTGGTAAGCACAAAAGGAAAATATATACATTTTAGACCAGAATAAGGCAGCATCTATGAGCACGATCTCTCAAATTATAACCTTAAACTCAAGTCTTTACTAAACTTTATCATTCAAAGAAACTTCAGTGAAAACACATTATATTATACCTATGTTCGACTTCAAAAATTAAAGTACTGGATGACTTATATGCTTTCAAGGCATTTTAAAAGGAAATCAAACATAGTAATTGATAGTACTTCTTAAAACTAGAAGAGATCCCAAGGAAAGGTAAAAATACGGACCTTTTGCAGGGTAGCGAACTAAGGTGGGGTCTAGATGCACTATCGAACTCCGACCTCGAACCCGCTTCTATAAACAACTAATAAACATTGAAGCGAGCAAATTAATGGATCCTCTATGACTAAAAAGAACCAAATAGAAGCTAAAAGGTTGAAAAACGAGAACACTAGATTTTAGAGAATTTTTTTTAGAGTAGTAAAAGCAGTAAGCTTCTGACAGATTGGGGCCGAAGCTTTTTAGGATTTTTAGGGGGGTAAAGGTGCCGCTGAAACTTTTTCTTTCGGAGGTGAAAGTGGGCGGCCAAGAGCCTCCCTCAAATGAATTTTAGAGCTGGTAATTATAGATAGAAGTTAGGGTTCTTGAGAGGGATTTTTTCAAATTCAGATTATGAATTTCGGTCAACATACCCGTTTGAATTCGAACGTTGGAGGTTTGGATGGATTCACGTGATTTGCTCTGTTCATGCCCAAATTAGTGACATTTTGATCGAGAATTAAAGATTTGTAGGTTATCGAGCATAAATGCGGAAGAGCAAAGGAATAGATGTTATTTGCACAAAAAAGGTGCAACATCATTTGATTAAAAGGTGTCAAAGCTTGGAGGTTTATGAAAATGAAGAAGGTGACAAGGGAATGTCACGACCCCAACCCCGGTCATGATGGCGTCCAACACACTGCTGGGCAAGCCCAACCTTTCAACAACATTTTCCAACTTAAACAAATCGTAGATGCAAAGCACAAGTAATTACTACTAAACCATTTTACCAAAAGTCTAGAAATAACGATGAAATATGTGGAAATCTAACAAAATACTGCAACATAACCCCCAAATAGGACCCGGTGTCACGAATATGAGCCTCTATACAGAGTGGCAACCTACTACAAGTATGTCTAAGAAATGCTAAATAAAAGATAGAGATAGAAAGGAGAGATCAAGTCTGCGAACGCCATGCAGCTACCTCGATACTCCCGGATGCTGCTACGCTGCTAAAACAAATCCTCACTCAGCCTGTGGGGTACCTGAATCTGTACGCAAGGTGCAAGGAGTAATGTAAGTACTCCGACCCAGTGAGTAATAAACATAAATAAAGGCTGAGAGTAAGAAATCATGGAATAATACAAAGTAATCTATAACTGGCAGTCCAGAATATTTAATAGTGAAGGATCAAACCGATGAAATAAGAGTACAAAAATACTATGACAGGTAAACCAGATAAATAACAAATGCATGAATGCAATGCAACACATAGAATGGTACACTCTAGTACCCGCTGCGGCGTGCAGCCCGATCCATTTAACGTCGATGACGCTCACTGAGGGTGTGTACAGACTCCGGAAGGGCTCCACCAGCCCAAGCGCAAATAATCAAGCCATCTCGTGGCACCAACAAGGCTCTTAGACTCAATATCAATACAATACCATTTTGGCGCGCAACCCGATCCATGCTCAGTCCAAAAATTTACATAAGCCTCTCGGGCAATATTAAAATAATAGGTTCTCAGCTCAGAATGTCAATAAAAATAGCGTTCAAGTTTTTAAGTCTTAGAAAAATGGTTGAGCATTTCAAAACAGTATTTAAACTTAGGACTGAAATCAATTAACATATCAAATAATGTGAAAACGGTGATAGCAATCCCTGAAGGATTCAAATAAATGGCAAAAAGCCCAAATATCACAATTTAATACAAGTAGGATGATTATCAAACAAGTCTTAGTCGAAAACACGATATAAACATCACTCGGGACGGACCAAGTCATAATCCCCAACAACAAACGACCCCGCACCCATCATAGAGTGCATGTCTCGCCTCAATATAGCGTTACAATGTGAAATTCAGGGATTTCAAACCCTCAGGGCATCATTTACATCTATTACTCACCTCAAGCTGGCCAAAAGTCTAGCTCGCTATGCCTTTTCCTCCCGAATCGACCTCCTCGGGCATCGAATCTGATCAAAACCACAAGGAATACGTTACAATAGGCTAAGGGAACATAACCCAATCGAAAAGACTTGAAAAATGTCGAAAATCATGAAATTGGAAAAATCCGAGCCCCAGACCCACTTCCCGAAAAATCAGAAAATTTACATCGCCGGATTCCTTGTCTCGCCACGAGTCTATACATACCAAATTTACCAAAATCCGAGCTAAAATGCTCCCTTAAACTCCAAATTTTGATTCAAAAAGTCAAGGTTCTTCCATTTTAATCAAATTTCCATGAATTTAAGTGTTGATTCTTCAATAAAATGATGTTTCTAGGTCATAAGACTCACCTCCAATCAATTCCCGTCGAAAACCTCTTTAATCCCCGTCAAAAAGCTCTCAAGGTCGCTCAAAAATGGTGGAAATGACCTAAGCTTCGCGGATGAAATATTATTAAAAACCCTTCTGTCCAGCCCAGATTTCCTCTATGCGATCGCATCCAAGCCTTTGCGATCGCATAGCACAAAATTTTCACCTCTGATTTTACCCCTATGAGATCGCATAAGGGTCCCCGCGATCGCATTGACCAAACAACCTACAATGTGCGATCGCAATGAACAAAATCCCAGCTCCCAATTTTTCCTCTATGCGATCGCATCACTGCCCCGCGATCGCATTGAACAAATGACCAAACCCCCAAAATCCTTCTATGCTATCGCAACTCTCCTCCTGCGATCGCATAGAACAAAAGTCTGCAACATTGACCTGTAATTTTCTACAACAGCCCAAGTCCTAAAAACCTTCTGTTTACCATCCGAAATCACCCCGAGGCCCCCGGGACCTCAACCAAAAGCACCAACACATCCTAAAACATCATTCAAACTTGTTCCAATCATTAAAACACATCAAACAACGCTAAAACCATCAAATCACATGGGATTCAAGTCTAAGTTCTTCAAAAACTTCCGAAATACGCATTTGATCAAAAGCCTACAACAACTCTTGGAATTCCATTCCGACCCTCGGATCAAAATCTCACCTATCAACCGGAATTCGCCAAAATACTAACTTCGCCAATTCAAGCCTAATTCCAACCGGACCCCCAAAATCACTTTCGATCACAATCATATGTCACAAATCACTCCTCGAAGCTAACCGAATCACCAGAAATCACATCTGAGCCTTCTAATTCATAAGTCAATGTCTGGTTGACTTTTTCAAACCAAACCTTCCTTAAAGAGACTAAGTGTCTCATTTCCTATCAAAACCAATCCAATTCAACTCTAACACACCAAATGCCGATAACAAAACTTGAAGAAGCATAAAATGAGGGAAACGAGGCGGTAAAACATGAGACGACGGGTTGGGTTGTCACATCCTCCCCAACTTAAACAAATGATCGTCCTCGAGTGGGCCAAGAAACATACCCGAAGTCTTAAATAGGTGAGGATATCTTCTCCGCATCTCCCGCTCGATCTCCCAGGTAGCCTACTCCAAGGGCCGACCTCTCCACTACACCTTCACCAAAGCTATATCCTTTGATCTCAATTTCCGAATCTGACGACCCAAAATTGCCACTAGCTCTACATCATAGGTCAAATCATCATCCAACTGAACCGTGCTGAAGTCCAACACATAAGACGGGTCCCCAACATACTTCTGGAACATAGAAACATGGAATACCGGATGAACGCCCGACAAGCTGGGTGTCAAGGCAAGCATATAGGCCACCTCTCCAATCCTCCTAATTACCTCAAAAGGCCAAATAAATCGCGGACTCAACTTTCCTTTCTTTCCAAATCTCATAACTCCCTTTATTGGCAAAACCTTCAACAAAACCTTCTCGCCGACCATATAAGATACATCTCGAACCTTTTGTTTACCTTCTCCAAGGCGTCCTGAACCAACTCTGTCCCCAATAGCCTAGCCTCGCCGGGCTCAAACCAACCAACCGAAGATCTACACCGTCTCCCATATAAGGCCTCACACGGTACCATCTGAATGCTGGACTGATAGCTGTTGTTATAGGCAAACTCTACAAGTGGCAGGAACTCAACCCAAAAACCACTAAAATCAATAACACATGCACGCAACATGTCCTCCAATATTTGAATGGTATGCTCGGACTGTTAGTCCATCTGAGGATGAAACACTGTGCTCAGCTCCACATGTGTACCCAACTCCCGCCGAAAATAAAAGTACAAGAGGGGGTAAATTCTATATAATTCAAAAAAATCGTAATAAGTTGACTTAAAACTATAGTAGTCGACTTAATATGGCAATCTTGCAGATAGAGAGATTCGAAATAATATGCAGAAAGTAAATGCAGAAATTAAAGACACCAGGAATTTTATAATGGTTCGGATTCAATGTGAATCCTAATCCAGTCCCCTTGGGCTGCAAGGGATTTCTCTTCAAGCAAATGAGTTTTCTTTCGACTACAAATTTGATATTTGTCGCTCAGTTCTCTAGCACTCGTTTGATACAATGCCTCACCAGTTGTATGCTCTCTTTCTATTCCTTACCTGGTACACAACAGATCTATATAGGCTACTATGCTTGTTTGCAGTAAATTGAAGAGAGTTACTTTGGTTCGATCAAAGTATACTAAGGATAGAGTTGCACTATGAATTTATATAAGGATGATTGGTAAAGGCTTGTCAACCCAAGGGTTTTGATCCTTGGAAAGAGTTGATTCTTTCCAAGAATAAGGTACTAGCCGTTACTTCTCTTCAGATCCTTTCCTTTGGCAATCGACAGGTTTGATAGAATTCTTCCTTGATGTTTGGACCTTCCAATCTTGACTGCTATCCGGATCCTCTAGATTTGATCTGACTCGTCAATTATGGATTGTGTTAAATCTTCGTTCCATTACGACAGATTTGATTTCCTAGAATAATGGAGTTAATCCCGTTTTGCTGATGTAGAGTTGATTCTTTCCTTGTGCATCATGAGTATTTTAGGGAAGCTTCTTTTGAGAAAGATATCCTTCCTTGTTCGACCTGGCAATTCCAATAGTTCCTTTTTGTGTCTTTGAACTCCTGCACATGCATATTAATTTGCATCATTAAAATATGTTCTAACAATCTCCCCCTTTTAGATGATGGTAAAATAATATACATATATGTAAAGGGATAAATAACAGTTGACTTCCCTGTTTGGGACTGGCCAACTTGGCTCCCCCTAAATGTGTGGAGGCCGACGTGGCCCCCCCTCAATGTGTGTAGTCAACTGAACTTGATCTCCCCCTCAATGTGTGCAGTCGATCTCCCCCTCAATGTGTGCAGTCGACTTGTACCTGTATATTATTGTCTATTCATGGGCAGCATAGCTGAATTGACCAGTTCAAGGGAATAAGAGATACTAACTATGCATAGCATAGTCGACTTAACCTGTATAACGAATAGTCAACTTAACTGACTTAACCTGTATAACGAATAGAGAGTATATGCCTGCACAAAGAGCGTTAATATATTCTCCCCCTTTTTGACATCAGCAAAAGAGGGAGTAGCAAAAATAATATCCACATAAGCAAAAAAAAAATCATCCAAGTTGTAAAGCAAAGAAAACAATTGTCGGCAGACCACATCCATCTCATCGTCGCAGAAAGTAAGTAAGCGTTTTGCAGATTGCCTCTTTCAGCTGTTCAAAGCTGGTGTTGGTGTTACAACCCATATCCACACACATTAGTTCATGCCATATGTTAGTTAATACAAATCCAATAAGGAATTATCCTTGAGATGATAAGAAGTTAATCATATTGATCTTAAATGATACAAGGGTGCAAAAGGGTGATTAACAAGTATTAGAAGTTAAACGAATCAAAGATGTTGTAACTCGTATTTTTAGGTAAACCTATAGGTGCTTAATATACTGAGGAGGTCATGTTTTAAGGTATTTGAGTTATATAATATTCGTATCATAAGTCTTGAAGTCAAACAAGTTATGAAACAAAAGTCGATAAAAGTTGTCACAACTTAGGTTCATAGTTTTACTTAAACTTTAGGTCAAATGTTATTAAGCTTTTCTCCCAATATACTTGGAATTACGGAGTGGTCTACCCACCAAATTGAAGATCAATGAGTCTAGTTTCCAACGCATTAAACCATTTATCAATGACATTAGAATAGAAAGACATAGACATTTTTGCGAGACTGCACAAGCTGCTAGGTGACAAGTAGGTGTGTCACCTACTTGTTTAAATGATGGCCCAAAAAGAGGAAATTTCGCAGAAAAAGAGCCCATTAAAAGGATTATCTTCTACAGTATATCTCTCATTATATTTCACAAATAACCAGACCTAAACCCCTGCAAACTTCCTCCCAAAAATTCTCCACAAACCCTAATTGATTTTCCCTCTCTTTCAAGTTCAAATTGGGGGTAAACCCTAGAGTTTGAAGAACCAAGATAAAGGCTGAGTTATCCAACAAGTAAGGTGAGTTTACTGCTATATTTCATACATTTATTCTACTGTGAATTCATGGTAATTCGTTCTATACATGTAAGAACTCACGGGACGGTGATCGGAAGCCGTGAGTTCGAGTTATTCACTTGTAGCGGACTGTTTCGTGGACTGCTTTGTGTTGCTGTTGGGCTGCATGTTTTACTACTGTTTTGTGGAGTTTTGGAGGATGAAGGGTGTGGAGAAACACCATAAAGATGTAGGGTTGTGGGCTGGTAGTTCTTCGTAATATTTTCGGGTCATTTGATACGTCTACGGTGGCCGTCGTATGTATAAAGTGATTAGGTTGTGCGTGGA
>MU757184.1:0-32784 GCA_026770625.1 Nicotiana glauca
CCTTTAATTGGAAAAACTCCTTCCACCACGCCCCTCGCGGGGTGCGGTAGCGCCGAAAGGAGGTGTGACAGTGAGAACAAGACGTGATTGCAGAAGTAAATACCTATGAACATTATATCTACCCTTATGCATACATGAGTGAGCCTCCCCTTTTCACTAAAACCCCATAAGTTATTACAAATTATTACAGCCTAGAATGAGTAAAATAAGATTAGATCAGAAAGCTAAAAATAATCCAACTAAGGAGAGCCTGATTCAAACTTCTGTCTGAAGTATGAAGTAAACCAACTCCAAAGATCAAATTCCAAAGCCTTTCTCTTATTTAAGATGTGGCATAGTTCCTTAAGAGTCTCAAATGGACTCCGGGCAGTGCTTACACCCCAAATATAGTGCAGAGTTGGGTTAAGTGCAGTGTGGAAGGGCCAACCCTCAAATGTCCAAGTTCAAAGGGAGCTCAAGGTCCCAAAGCAAGGCTCATAAGAGGGGGCAGAACTTAGAATATATAAGAGAGTGCAAGTGCATAGAGGGGATTTTGGGGAAGCCAAGGCAGGCTAGTAGTCATACCTAGCAATTGGAAGAACTGGCACACCCCCAACCAGCCTGTTAGCCACATTGTTTGGGAGTTAGGATCCATTAAAGGATCAAGTCTAGACATGAGCAACAATTTGGATGCTGCCATGCTTTGAACTTTAACTCAAACACATACAAGGGAATGGGGTATGGGGATTCACAACAGCAACAGATGCAAAGAGAACAACATATTTAATACTGAACATATACAGTAAAGTAGACAAAATTGTAGAAGTTATAAAGCAAATAGATAGGGATGAGGCAGAAAACTAAATTAGAACATACCAGTTTCATGGAAACAAGAAAAGAAAAGAAGTAGTCTTGTAAAACCAAATTGCAAGCAAATAGTCAGAAGATCTCAGAAGAGAGTAGAGTGTAGAATTGAGAGTATGAAGTGTAAGAGTATTGGAATTGAAGCTGTTCAGTAAGTAATGTGTGTGTTGAAAATGTAGAAGGGTCGTGCTCTTTATAGTGCAGAAAGGCAAGTAGAAATAGGTAAGAAAATAGTTTTGAAATCAATTACATAAGTTCCCCTTCAATTAAGGGATTCTGATTTCAAACGGGTAAAACAATTAAGGAAAGAGGTTGATCAAACATTTTTCCAAAGCAGCAGAAGAAGGGTAAATACACAGGGACTTGTTAAAGGGAAAAGTCTGATAGCACACCGTTTGTACATATAAGGAAAGGAAATCAATCAACAGCTAGTAAATCACAAAGTCTGAGTTTTTGTATGAATGAATCCAGTCCGAAAAAGTGAAGAAAGGTTTTTTACTTAAAGAAAATCAGTAACATTCAATCGAACCTTTTTTAAAAGGAATTCTGAATTAATCACAAGTTGGCAAACCCCTTTGAAGGAAAAATTCCTCATATATATAGCATATAGACATGTTAAACACGAAGAACTATCATGCCAATTAGTAGTGAGTATAGCATAGAAAAGTTCAGATTCATGAACAAAAGAATTCAATTTCAGTACACAGACTCAGAATGAGTCTGAGAGAGTCAAAGGTTCCAAAGTAGAACCCTAGTTCAAATGCAAAATCAACCTCATCAAAACCCCCCAAATTCTAGGGTTTCTAAGTCGAATAAGATATAGAGACGAGAAGCCAAGTAATTGAAACAGGCTTAGAGATCTCTTTCAGAGACTCATGAGAAAACAAATGGATACAATAGTAAATTCGAAGCAAATAGAGTAAAGAAACTGATTTAAAGCATAGTAAGAGTGGAAGGAACACGTTTTAAGAGAAGCTTGGAACTTAAACAAGTTCAGAAGAGAAAAAGAGGCAGTATAACACTTAGGAAAATAGTAGCGGAAACATGTTTTTAAAAAAACTCAAACAAAGTTTCAGTGAAAGGTAAATAAAAAATTTAAAAACTTAGTAGGAACACGAAGATGTAGGAAAAGCCTAGGAAAAGAACACATAAGGAAACATAGCAAGATAAGCATGTGAGAACATGATAGAGTAGAAGAAAGAACGGAGCACAGTAGAAAAACATGCAAACATAAGAACATAGTAGAAGATCATGCATGGTAGAAAAAGAAAACATAAGAACATAGCATAGACAGATACCCACAAATAAAAGAAGAATAAGAAGAGTCAGAGAAACATCTTCAAACTTTCGGAAACCCTAAATCGAAGAGAAGTGATTTTTGAAAGAAAAATTGGAGAAACGTTTTAAAACTCTAGTAGAGCACAGATATAGACTAGATTTAAGAAGACAATCAGAGAAACCTCGAATAGCTAGGGTTACAGAGGAATCCTAAAATGAGAATGGCTTGGAAAAAGGTCTGATCCTGAGTCGGATGAGTTAGAACCAGGCTCGAAATGCTTTGAATGTGCCGGAGCAAAGTCGGAGAGGACATGGAACCTTGAATCTGAGATTATCTGAATGGACACCATTGAGGTCAGACCTCAAAACTTCGAGCACCAAGCGTTTAAGGGTGGAGGGAGGTGAGTATAGGCCATCCATGTCCTGAGAAGCCATGGATTACAGTGAGATGGCGGTTGAGAGTGGTAGAAGAGGATTAGGTTTTCAAGAACATTCGAGAGCATTTGAGAGACGAAGGGGTTCCAGGGAGGCGTCTCTGAGTGAAAATGAGTAGGGTTATGGGGTTTGGTGGAATTAAAAATGTAAGGGCCAATCGTGGTCGTTGATCAAAATGATCAACGGCCTGGATTAAAAATATTGACCAGGCGGGTTGTGTTGATGGGTTAGGGGTCGGGTTATTTTAAGGTTTGGGCTGGTCCAGTTCGAGACTGAGAATGGGTCAATTAGGGGATCAATTTGGCTACAATTGAAATGTAAATGAGGCTAGTTTTTAAATAGCCAGTTTTTTCCTTTTATTTTATAAAAAATAGTAATCATGATTTTGAAAGCAAATTAAACATACCAAATCAGTTAATAATATGTAAATATTAATTTAAAAATATTGGAACCAATTTCATAATTATAAAAGGCTATTAAATCTTAAAGTAGGCTAAAATTGTAATTATATTCAATTTAGCTTTTAAAATACCCAATAAATTTGTAAAAATATATAAAAATTACCTTAACTATATTTTGGTATAAATATGAGAATAAAATAAATTATTCACCAAGATGATAATTTTGGGAATAATTATTGGTTTTTATACTGTTAAAATGGATAATAAATTGATTTAAAAAATCTTTTAAAAATTGGGAAAAATACTAAAATACTTAGGCATGCTTATATATGCATATATGTTATTTTGAAAGTATCTTGTATGTATGAAAAATGCATAGGGAAAAATTGGGTATCAACAACATGCAGGTTGAGGCCACTTTGGACGTGCTTCAAAGGCGAAAAACGGCAATTGGATGGACTCTGGCGGATATTCGGGGAATAAGCCCCGCATTTTGCATGCACAAGATTATCTTGGAGGATGATGCAAGGCCTTCCTTAGAACATCAAAGGAGGCTCAATGAGTCAATGCAAGAGGTGGTAAAGAAAGAAGTGATCCAGTGTCTAGATGCAGGTGTGGTGTATCCAATCTCCGATAGCTCATGGACTTCTCCGATACAATGTGTGCCGAAGAAAGGTGGGATGACTATGGTGACAAATGAAAACAATGAACTTATTCCCACTCGGACCATTACGGGTTGGAGAGTTTACATGGACCACTGGAAGCTAAATAAAGTGACCCGCAAGTATCATTTCCCGTTGCCATTCCTCGACCAAATCCTTGATCTCCTTGCGGGGCGAGCCTTTTATTACTTTTTGGATGGCTAATCGAGGTATAATCAAATCTTAATCACTCTGGAGGACCAAGAAAAGACCACATTCACTTGCCCATATGGTACATTTTTCTTTCTCCCGGATGCCGTTCGGGTTGTGCAATGCTCCGACGACCTTCCAACGATGCATGGTGGCTATTTTCACCGACATAGTGGAAGAAATTTTGGATGTATTTATGGATGATTTTAGTGTGGTTGGTGATTCATTTGAAGAGTGTTTGGGGAATTTAGATAGAGTCTTCGCCCGATGTGAAGAAACGAATCTCGTTCTTAATTAGGAAAAATGCCACTTCATGGTTGAAGAAGGCATAGTGTTGGGTCACAAAAATTTCTAAGCATGGGGTTGAATTAGATAAATCCAAGATTGAGGTGATTTCAAGGCTTCCTCCCCCCACTTCTGTCAAAGGGATGAGAAGTTTCCTTGGGCATACGGGGTTCTACCAGCGGTTTATCAAGGATTTTTTGAAGGTTGTGAATCCCCTTTGCAAGTTGCTAGAGAAAGATGATAAGTTTGTGTTTAATGAGAAATGCATGGAGGCCTTTGAACTTCTTAAGCACAAATTTACCACCACCCCGATCATTACCGCTCCCAATTGGAGCTTGCCTTTCGAGCTCATGTGTGATGCAAGTGACGTTGCGATTGGGGCAGTGTTGGGTCAAAGAGTGAACAAAATGTTCCATCCTGTGTATTATACAAGTAAGACTATGAATGATGCTCAAAGGAACTACATGGTGACGGAGAAGGAATTTTTGGATATTGTATTCGCTAGGAAAATTTTTGGCCATATCTTACGAGGGCGAAAGTCATAGTGCACACTGACCATGCCGCCCTTAGGTATTTGATGACCAACAAATATTTCAAGGCAAGGTTGATGATATGGGTGTTACTTCTTCAAGAGTTTGATTTAGAAATAGCGGACCAGAAGGGTAGTGAGAACCAAGTTACGGATCATTTATCCCGCTTGGAGGAGGAAGGAAGGCCGTGTGATGGCCTAGAGATCAATGATACATTCCCCGATAAGCAACTACTTTCCGTGTCAATATGTAATATGCCATGGTTCGCGGAAATTGCTAATTTTATTATAACTGGCATTATCTCGTGTGAGCTCTCTTCTAACCAAAGGAAGAAGCTCAAATGGCATAGTCTGGATTTCTATTGGGATGAGAATACTTGTTTAAGATTTGCACGGATGGTGTGATTCGAAGATGTGTCTCGGAGGGAGAGCAATTGAGTATTTTGGAGGCTTGTAATTCCTTCCCCTATGCTAGCCATCATGGAGGGGTGAGGACGACTTCGAAAGTTCTGAGTTATAGTTTTTATTGGCCAACCTTGTTCAAAGATGCAAGTGATCTAGTAAAAAGATGTGATCAATGTCAACGGGCGGGCGTGATTTCCAAGAAAGATGAGATGCCTCTAAACACAATTCTTGAAGTTGATATCGTTGATGTATGGGGTATCAATTTTATTGGCCCTTTTTTTAGCTCGTGTGGTAACACTTACATTCTTGTAGCATTGATTATGTGCCCAAATGGGTTGAGGCCATGGCCTTGCCCAACAATGAAGCTAGGAGTGTGGTGAAATTTTTAAAGAAGAACATTTTCACAAGGTTTGGTACACCTGGGGCAATCATTAGTGATGGAGGATCGCATTTTTGTAATAGAGCTTTTGATGTCTTGCTTTCCAAGTATAGTGTCAACCACAAAGTCTCTACACCTTATCATCCTCAAGCAAGTGGCCAGGTTGAAGTGTCTAACAGGGAGATCAAGAGCATTTTGTCCAAAACTGTCAATGCCAATAGGACCGATTGGTCTAAAAAGTTAGGTGATGCTCTATGGGCTTACCGGACTGCTTACAAGACCCCAATTGGTATGTCAACATACTAGTTGGTGTTTAGGAAAGCATGTCATCTACCAGTGGAGTTGGAGCATAAGGCCATGTGGGCCTTGATGAAGCTTAATCTTTAATGGGATGTTGCGGCTAATCTTCGTGTTGAACAGCTCAATGAACTTGATGAATTCCGGTTCCATGCATACTCTAGTTCGTCCTTGTATAAGGATAAGATGAAGTACCTTCATGACAAATATGCTCATGGAAAGGAGTTCAAAGTTGGTGATTTGGTGCTCTTATTCAATTCTCGTATAAGGTTGTTCCCGGGAAAGCTGAAATCCAAGTGGAGTGGACCATTTGAAGTTATGTGAATGGCCCCGTTTGGTGTGCTAGATTTGAAGAACAAAAGTGGTGAAATCATTAGAGTGAATGGGCACCGGGTCAAGCATTATCTTGGGAAGTTTGATGATATCCATGTGGTGGTTGTTGTTCATTTCAAATGATGTGATGGTAACCCGCGTCATGCCGCGGCGTTAAATCAGGCGCTTCTTGGGAGGCAACCCATGTGTGTTTTTTATTTTCTTTGATATTCTTTGTATTATATGATTGATTTTTGGGCTAACTAGTTGTGAGATGTTTCAGGATTAAGTTGATGCAGTGCATGACATAATTGAAAAAATTTTACAGTCTCTGAAGTTTGCACTACAACCGCACTAAACTTTGTGCGGTCCGCACTGGAAAATGGTGAAAAAAATTGCTCTCTGAAGTTTACCACCGCAGTCGTGGTTGATTTGGTGCGGCCCGCGGTGGACCACCGCGGTCGAGGTCCATTTTGTGCGGACCGAAGTGGGTTACTGAGTTGAAATTGAACAAAGGTCGCGATCCATTTTGTGCCGCCGCACTAGTAGGTGAGAATGGGCCCCAGGGGTTTTTCTATAAATAGACCCCAAGGGCCTACTTTTACCCTTTTCACAAACTTGAACCTCAGAGCAACTTGTTACTGTTCACTATCTTCCTTGACCGTAGTTCTTGATTAACATGGATTCATTGCACTTCATCTCAATATCTGGTAACATTTCACTCAATTCTTCTTTGTCTAATTGTGTAATTTCACTTTATTTTCATTTCTCTTAGCTTGTAGTTCTTTTTCTCCCCGTATTTCTCTGATTGTTAGATTAGGTTAGTTTAAATGGTAATTTTTGTGGATTTGGTGAGTATAATGGACTGGGTAATTGAGTAGGGACCCTAATTAGATGAAAGTTTGAACTTAAGAAGAAAAATCTCAAACCCTAACTCAGTGTCAAAATTGGGCAACCTATGCAGACCGCGGTTATTCTTGTGCGGTCCGCGGTGCCCAAATGTGGCCCGCATCACCACTTTATGCGGACCGCGGTGATGAAATTCTGAAAGGTGACCTTTGCCCAGTGCGGCTGCACTACATTTTGTACAGTCCGCACTGGCCCAGTGCGGCTGCGATTGATTTTGTGCGGGCCACACTGGTGAGATTTAGAGATCAAGTTTTTTATGCGGACCACGGTCATCTTTGTGCAGTCCGCGGTGGCTTCAGTACGGCTGCACTACAATCTTGTGTGATCCGTACTGCAACTGTCTGCAATACTATGAATCTTTCTACTAATTGTTCTGTTGCATTAACTTGAACTGCATTGATTGATACTAACAAATACATTGAGTGATGTTTGCAGAAAATGGTTAAAGAACGAGGAGGAAAAGGATCAAAATAACCTGGGAGAGGTAAATCCTCCCGAGGAGGCAAGGGCAAGAAGTTGATAAAACTCACTCCCCAAGCTCGAGAAAACATTAAAAAGACCAGGAAGCTCATTAAAGTTGCAGACAAAGCTGCTTCCCATTCCTTGGGGAATAAGTACCAACCATCAAAGGACGTCTCTTCAGACTCCATGCCAGAGTACATGGAAGACTGGCCGGAGAGAGATAGGTTAGAGATACTCCCCCACCATCACCCACTACCCGAAGGCCAATTAATATCATCTCTAAGTCATCTGAGGGCTCAGTAGCCAGTAGTGGGGATGACTCCACCTCCCTCATAGCTTCATTATTTGGGGAGGGTGCAGAAGGAGGTGAGGAGGAGGTACAGGCAGATGAGGTGGCAGCTGAAGGTGGTGAGCCTCAGGTTAGAGGCATTGCCCGAACTAGAAGGCCCGATGTTTGAGAGGATAGATTTGTGAGCCAAGTAGCATACCGTAAGTTTAAGGAGTGGTGGCCGATGAGACATTTGATACCAGAGCGGAGTTTCATTGACAAAGATTTATTACCCTACAAACCTGACGTGTAGAGGCAATTTAGGACTAGAGTGGGTTGGGAAATATTTATGGCGAAGTGTATAGATGCCAATGAAGACATGGTCAAGGAGTTTTATTGCAATGTAGATCACATCAAAAAGGGCTCCAAAGTGACCAAGGTTCGCAACAAGACTGTGTTGTTTGAAGGGGTACACCTGAATGAATACTTGGGCTTCAATGACGAGGAAGAGACTCTGTATATGGAGTAGTAGGAGATTGGCGAGGAGGTCCGTCCATGATTAGCTCAGTACCTGGCAATCCCAGGTACCATTCCTAAGTGGTTGACTGCTGGGTTCAAAATATTGAGGAGGACCCTGAACTTCGAGGCTAGGGGTTGGGAGACTTTTGTTTGTAGCCGGTTGGACCCTACTGTACATGACTAGACCCTTCCTCTCCATCGGGTGTTAGTTGATTTGATTATGGCAGGATACCCCATTAATGTGGGGAATGTGATGTCCTGCATTATCTTATTAGTTGGAGCAGAGCATGACCAGAACTACCCTTTCCCCAATACCATCTCTATGTATTTTCGAGATTTGGAGGTGGAGAAGAAGCACTACGATGTCGAGGCCAAGGCGATAGCCTCATTCTCATGGTACAGCTTGAAGGGGAATGACAACCCCAAGGACAAAATTACAAAGCCCCTACTTCTGCCCCAACTGGCCAGTCTGAAGAGACAATTGTGGTAGAAGTCCCCACTAAGCCTGCCCCCACTTCTGCTGAGATACCTCCTGGACCTTCCACATCAGCAATCCCGGAGATCCCATATTCCCGGGCCCATCCTATCACTGCCCACCAATTGAGTCAAACATTTCAGAGTATCAACAACTGGATGTATACTGCTTCATCCAAGTTGTCCACCTTGACCACCACTATTGCAGCTCAGTCAGCACCTCAGCCAGCATAGGTCCCACCATCAATAGAGGATACTTTGAAGGAAATCCTTGAGAATTAGAAGAAAATCCTCAAGACTCAGGATGCATTGGCAATGGTAGTTTATTCGCATAGCAAGGCTCTCAAGGAGCTTGCTAAGGAGCATAAGAAGTTGCGAAAGACACGGGCCTCTAGGGAGTCCGCGAAGGAGCTGCGGACAGAAGTTGACAAGTTGAAGGCAGACCAGCTGCCTTTAGACCTATTGTTTGAGGACCCAGTTCCAGCAGCTGAGCCACAACCAGAGCAGTCATAGAAGCCTCTAACAAGGAAGAGGACGATTCCTAGAGCAGATTATGCTATCATCCAGTTAGTGGACCCAGCAGAGACTTCCTCCAGTCAGCCACCGGGTGTACCAGATCCAGAGCCTGTCCAGGTCCAGGCCCAGGTCCCAGTAGCTGAGCAGCAGGATACCGGGCACACAGAGGACCCAGGGACAACCCATGATCCTATGCAGACAGAGGCTTAGGGAGTTTTCCATATCCTTTTTCTCTATCTTTTTAGTGCTTATTTTGGACTAGTTGGCATTGGGGACAATGCCAGCTTTTATTTGAGGGAATGCGCCCTCCATTTTGGATGATTTTATATATTGATACATTTTATTGCTTTCTTGATTTTCATTTGGTCTGTATATAACTTTATATTTAGCTACTTTTATCGCACTTTTTATCTTTCCTTAGGTCTGTATATAAAGTTACATTTCATTGTATATATTCATCCCGTCTATTGTATATTCAAATCCCCACTTGCATATTATTATTCTATTTTCCGCAAAAAATTTTCATTTTTAGCTTCTTATTTGTGATTCGTAGCTTTTTGTTTTCGGAGTTTGCAATAAGCCTTTGGTTGTCTTAATACTACGGTTCTTTCCAAAGGTGGAGTATTGTGTGAACCGGGTAGCTCTTCCCAATGATGGATGGAGTGACAACCTTCTTAATGGTTTGAGTCCATTTTTCTTTTTGTTTTTAGTAGTTTGTAGTTAAACCTCAAGCAAAGCTTCACTCGGGCCTAGCACATTTGGCTCTGATCTTATGGTCAAAGGCAAATTATTGTGTTTAGGATGGTGAAAGTAGTGACCTTGAGACTCTTGTGTTGACCAATAATCATCAAATGGTTTTTCAGCACTATTGTATGCTCAAATCATATCTAAGGGTATTGTGGGCCGCCGACTCTATATCTTTAGCAATCCCTTAGCTTGTGTGGTGAGTAATTGAATTGCAAGTCCAAGTCCCGAGCCATTGGTCTAGAACTTGCCCTGAATGTTTGTTGAGGCAAAATCCTAAGTGAATGTTGACTTGGGAAGTGATTATAGGCTCTCCTTGATCCAAAATCCAAATGATAGTTTGAACAATTTCATAGCCTACCAATGATAAGATCCCTAGTCAACCCTTTTGAGTCTTAGACCTTTTTCTTTCGAGAACCATGATACAAGCCTATACCCGTTCTAAAAGATACCCTCTCTTGGCACCCAAATCTTTCCTTTAGCACATGGCAAAAGTATAAGTTTGGGGGGAGAGACGAGGATTGCAACAAAGTGGTAAAAAGGCACAAAAGTGAAGAAAAGGAAAGGCAATGAAAAATAAAGAAAAGCAAAAAGACAAAAGAAAGTTCAATGTGAAAAAGAATGAAAAGGGATTCAAGAAAAGCAATGAATAAAAAAAGAAAGGTATGGAAAGTTGAACAAGGAGAAAAGGTTTGAGATGCATAAGAAAGAGTGACAATGTGTCTCTTTAACCCTTTAGAAAGAAGTGAAATGACTCAAAGAGTTAAGTAAATTTTGCCAAATGAATCAAAAGAAGTGCTTAAGGGAAGATGGAACCCACTTGAACAAAAACATGACCTAACCTAAACCAAAAGCCTTCACAATGACTCCACAATAGCCCAATATGATCTTGAGTTGAATGAAGCTTACATTAGTGGATACTTACATAAGGGGCAAGCATATGATACCTAGAGCCGGACCTGTGACCTTTCCTTGAGAGGGATGAGTGAATTCCCATTAACCTCATTTTGTGTGCCATTATTCTAAATGTGAGGTTTGCTTAGGCAGAGTTGAGGATATGTGAGTTCAGATTCCACAATGACAAAAGTAATTGAGAGAGTTCTTCGATGTAATGAGTCAACTCTTGATGCTCTTGTGTCACACTTGATCCATGGTTTTTCAAAGGTTAAATGTTGTTACTGATTCATTTGTATTGAGGGCAATTGTTAGTCCCAATTGATGCTAGTTGAGGTTACTTTAGGATAGCTGAAAATTCTTGGATTTTACCTCAAGGGGTGGGTCTAATTTTGTTTGCTTGAGGACAAGTAAAAGCTTATGTTTGGGGGAGTTGATAACTAGGGATTTTGACGTGTTTCATGCTCCTCTTTGCTTCCGCTTTGATTATAAATTCTTACAAAATAGTCCCAAAAGGCTCATAATTTGTGCTTGATTGCATGTTTGATAAAAAAAGTAATGAGATGTCAAAGATCGGCTCAAAAGGAGTGACACTTGCACAAGTATCAAAGACAAGACAACTTAGGACAAACTAGCCTAGTGCGGCCATAGTCCATTCTGTGTGGTTCGCACTAGGGAGATTCAGAGGCTGGAATTCAAAGCATCAAACCTAGTGCGGCCACAGTCCATTCTGTGCCGTCCGCACTACAAAGATTCAGAGACTGCATTTTTTAGGACATCAAAGCAGTGCGGCCGCAGTAAATATTATGCGGACCGCACTGACGACACCGCAATTGCACCACAATTCTGTGCGGTCTGCGGAAGCAAAGTTTAGAGAGATGTCAAGTGCCAAGGTCCAAGCCTATGCGGTCAGCGATCGTGTTTGTGCGGACCTCGTTAGTTCCCTCCGCAACCACAGTCCATTCTGTGCGGTCCGCGGAACTTGGGTCCATAGAGTTGATTTTTTAGAGTTAAGAGCCTAGTGCGGCCGAACACCATTTTGTGCGGTCCGCACTGACCCCGTAGGGGCATTTTTGTCCAATTTTTCCAGCTTAGTAGAAATAGAATATTTTTCCATTTTTAGGGCATCAGTTATTTCAAAACAGTAGTTGTGCTCGTGAGAAGCCATTTTGTAGACATTTTGGGCACTTTAATGTAGTTTTAGCAATTGAATCATTATATTTACTTTAGTAATTTAATATTATGTCTTTCTCTTCATCTATTTCTCTGATTTTATCTTCAAGCATGAGTAGCTAAACCCATTATCTAGGGTTGTGACTCAACCCTCGTGTGGGTAATTGATGGGTGTTGTGATTTAAGGTTAGATTGATTATGGGTGTTTATTATTTGGGTCAATTTTATGGTTTAATTTATGAATTAGTGGTTGCAAACACTAGTTTGTGCTAAGTTGACTTGGCTCTTCTTGAGAAAGAGAGTCTAAGTCTCCAAAATTGACTCAACAAGGAATTGGGATGGACTCAATAGATTTGATAGTCCCAATTAAAGGGTTAAACCTCAAGAGAGTAATTACACGACTTGAATCCTAGTTGCTCGAGCAAATATGCATACCCAATTGGTCTCGAGAGAGTCAATCAGGCAAAACCACTCTTTCTACCGAGAGGTGTAGAGTGGGTAGTATTAAGTAACGGTTATAACATATTTCCCCAATCAATCGTGCCTTAGTTGCAATTAACCATCAATTAGCCACCTTTGTGATGGTCACTACCCTAATGCCATTTATACTATTAGATACAACTTGTAGCAATTTACTCTTAGTCTAATTTAGTTACAATTATAATTTGTAGTTTGATCATAGTGGAATATATAGAAAAACCAAAAATGGATGGAAGATCAATTAAGAGCGTACATGCAATCCTAACCTAAATAGATACTCGACTCCAATCCTAGCTCTCTGTGGAATCGATCCCAACCCACAAATCCGGTAAAAGCTATTGTGACCCTCTCTCGCTACTTTTTAGTGGTGTGGAATTGGCAGTGATCACTTTTTGGCGCCGTTGCCGGGGATCTAACGGTTTTGGCTATCTATTTAGTTAGTTTTCTGTATTGTTCTTCTTTCCTTCTTTGTCAATTACTTGTTTGTGTCACTAATCAGGTACCAATATGGCATTGAACAACGCTAATGACCTTCTTGGAAACGTGATAGCGGGGTAGGAGTTAGATGATTTTAAGCTAGATGAGGTGCCTTCTACACCTCAAGGACAACGGAGAGGCCGGAATGCCAATGCTAATCCAAATGATAATATTCCAGACCCTCCTCCGCCACCTCCAAGAGTGGCTCCCAGAGTATTACCGAATCAAGGGTATGCAAGTGCTACTGCCCCTCCCCGAATTAGGGCGGGGAATTTTCAAATAACCAATGTGATGTTGACCTTGCTTGAGTAACGCGGGTATTTCACGGGTGCTTTCGATCAAAATTCCTACAAGCATCTTAAGGGGTTCATAGATACATGTTGGGGGAGCAAGCAAACGAATGTGTCCGAGGATGCTTAGGTTGAGACTTTTCCCATTCTCATTTCGGGGGAAAGCATTGGATTGGTTAGAGAGACTCCCCAATTATTCCATCACAAGTTGGGATGAGTTGGCGGATAAATTTATTGCTAAATTCTTCTCACCACTTCGAGATGATATATTGGTTTTCAAGCAAGAACCCACGGAACCTTTGCATGAGATTTGGGAGTGGTTTAGAACAATGGTGAAAGAATGCCCAAACAACGATATGACCGAGGCTATGATTCAACAAACCTTCTATCAGGGCATCAATACTACAAATCAATGCATAGTCAATCAATTGACCGGGGGTAATTTTATGAAGTTGCCTTATGACGAAGCTTTCGAGTTTCTTGATGAGATGGCCGACATTTCTTCGGCATGGCAAAGTAGGGCCAATGTTCCTCAAGGTAACCCTACGGTTATTCATTTGCATAAGGATTTATATGACCATGGGCAAGTTATAGCTGAGTTGACGACTACTATGAATCAATTGGCTAAGGCATAGTCGCGACAAGTCCAAAACCCTCGCCAAGTGAATGCTATGGAAGGTGTTAATATGCTTACCAACAAGAGAAGGCAAATGAGGCAACGAAACCAAAGGGAATTCTAAGAAATTTGGTGATGATTGTGATGCGATTCAAAATTATGGCTATGATGAGAAAAGTGAAGAGGTACAATATGTTAACAACTATCAAGCAAATAAAGGCAACTCTTCATACCAACAATAGCGACATCAAGGAAATTGGGGCAATCAACAACAAGGTGGTGGTAATGGGAACAATAACATCCAAGGCGGTTATTGAGGGAACAACAATCAATACAACTAAGGGAATTGGAATGAAAATAATAACAATTGGAACAACAATGGTCATTGGCGGGTGGAACAACAATGGAAATCAAGGCAACCGGGGGCAAGGCTTTCAAAGGCCCCCGATGTACCAACAACTGAACAATCCGCCTCTTTTTCAATCTCAAGGATCTAGTTCTTCGGGTAATGATATGGGAATAATAGAAATGATGTTCGAACAAATGATGAAGAAGAACCAAGATTCCGATGCTCAATTGGCTTCCCACAATACCTCTATCCAGAACTTGGAGGAGCAATTAGGCCAAATCTCTCAATCGTTGAATACTCTCCCTAAGGGTGCTTTACCAAGTGATACGATAGTGAACCCAAAGTGTGGAAACAATCATGTGATGGCGGATACAACAATAAGTAGGAGAGGCGGTGATGTGCATGCCTCGAAAGATAAGCAAGTTGTGGATGATGATGTTGAGTTGCAGGAAAATGATGAACCTCCCGTCGTTCAAGCCCCCAGCTTGAAGCAGAGTGCCACGTCAAGCCTGAGTATGAAAGTGAGCAGCAGTGTATATTCCGAGCTCCCTTTTGAGCAGTGGTGCATAATTCCGGCAATTGCCTAACGAGGGAAGGATCGAATCTCCATTCATCGTCACCTCGACCCAGCAGTAGTAGAAAAGGTCGGCATATCCACAGCCACGATGACAGCAGGATGGTGCATCTATATTCGGCGGATTGAAGCTCCGCTAGAAGCCACAAGACGGCTCGAGGAAGCTCCTCCAAACGACTTTAAGATCATAAACCATAGCCATGATGTTCAAAAGGGAAGAGTAGGATATAAGAAAAGAAAAGGCAAGCAAGCCAGCGAAAACTGTGAGATGATGAAAAAATAAGGCCAAGGCACCCCCATTTATAGGAGGTTACAGCGCAGTCATCCATTCTTCAGAAGATTGACCGACGGGCGCATTTCATGCATATACGAAAATCGAACCGGCAGCGGAACCTATACCTTGGGAAGCAAAAATCAAAGAATGTAATAAATGAGGCCGAAAAGCACAAGCCAGAGGTCGAATCATCAGTATGACGTCGCCAAAAAAAGCTCGAGGAGTCGGATGTCAAAATCATTTCCCATTTCTTTGGTATGGGAAAGGCAGAGACTATCTGTACACGGTTAAATTAAAGGACCTAATTTCCCGCTGTCGAGATATTCCAGAAATGTGCCTCGAGATCTCAAGGGTAGGAGCTCGTAACCTCGTCCTCAACCTCGGGGGTTCGTCGTAGGCTGACTCGGTGAAAGCATAGGACAAAGCTAGGACAGAGGAAGAAACCCCCTAGGCACACGACTCTATTTAACAAACCCAGCCTATATAGGGACTATGATGTGGCATCATGTCAATCCATCCCATCACCTTACTTTATGCTTTATCTCTACACGTTTATGATCGAGTCTCTCCCTCTATATAAGGGAGACTCACTCCACCTTGTAAAGGGTTGGCTGTTTCTCCATTTTCTCCTTAAGTGCAATAATATCTATCTCTCTCTCTTTTCTTCTAAGTCATTTGTTCTCATTGGCCCGAGGCCACCTCGTGTTCATTATTTTCTTAGTTGTTATATGCATGTCTAACTGTGCAATGGCCATAAAGAGCCTTACTTAATCGTATCCGTGCTTGTTATAACTTCCTCGACTATCCCCGATAGATCGATCCCGACTCGAGTCTCGGCCCCGAGGACTCCATCGATCTGCTCCACGCTCGGGAAATAGGACCCTTCTATTTGCTCACTGCCTCGATCTAACTCATATTTTATTGCTAGACTTAACATTTTTAGCATCAACTGCTCTAACAACTACCTCGAGAATAGATCACGTATTTTTAGAACCCCATTTACAAATTTAATTGTTGTTACCATTTTCACGGTAAATAGTTTGGCGCCCACCGTGGGGCTAAATATAATAGTGATTATTTTCTTGTTGGTTTCGTCACGTAAGTGCACGCTATCATTCACTCTTTTCCTGTCCAAGATCCTTCGATTTCAGGTTAATTTCTGGAGCAAAATCAAGAACGACTACCTCGAGAACCACAGTAGGAGCAGCGTGGCTGTTTTAGTGGTTGACGCGATGCCACGAGACCTTGATAATGCATTTGGGTCGAGTCAAGTGGACGCGGGCTAGAGAGACGCGCGATAAGTCAATGAAGCCCCGCGCACCGACGTTAGCATACAGCTTGCTGACCAACAGAAAGCTCAAAAAACCCCGTTCCGGTTGGAACGGGAAGTTAATTTTCATATTATCCTTGAAATATTGAAGGAATAACAACTGGCCATCGCTCAGCTGCGAGATCACCCGGAGACTTCCAATGCAGCAGCAACAAGGACACCTTCTTACAATGAGCCGCAATCCGAGAGGTCAAATGACGACGAACCGGCGTCCGACGCTGCGTGACAAAAATACTGGGGCATCTCCTCAGAAAAATTAGATCAGGTTCATGGGAGTTTCCGCAACAATCACCCCTCGGGGGAATAGCTCTGGAACTCGCCCAGCAGAAACCCGAAACACCAGGGCTCCCCAGATGCGACAGGACCTTGGCTCCCTACGGGTACTCTACCACCCTCGCGTGCCCCTTTGAAGGCAGCAACCCCCGAGACGACGAGTACAAGCCCTCCTCTGTTAGGAATCTTGAAGGAACTCTCCCGAAGGAAATCATGATACCGCGCCGCCACCTAGCATCGGGCCTCACGAACTCACTCGCCATGCCAGCATGGTCTTCCACGGAAGCATACACCCGTACTAATAAAACAATACCGAAAAGGCCCGACACACCCAAGGATGAACAAGGAAGGAATGAAATATCGTGAAGAGCCTTACCCCTTCCCCCGATAGGACGAATGAGATTGCTCCCAATTTCGAATGGTTGGACCGCACAGGCCTTCGCCCAAAGCCTAAACAAGGACATCTGACGACTCTAGGACATTTTAAGCAAAGACAGACCAGGTATCCGACCGGGGGTTGGTTGAGTGACCGCACCCGGTGTCAACCTCGAATCAGAACTGTCAGGAACCATCCGGGATCCCCATCAGGATCGGTATATCCGAACAGACCCGCGGCAAAGAAGCTGATGCAAAGCATATGGAGATATCACCCATGTACAGCAAGCGAAAGGAACGACTTGAGGTGCAGCCTACCTCACAACGACATGGAGATAGCCCGAGGGCAGCATCCTCGAGGAACCTCCAATAGAACTAGGTTCAATATAGCGCAACTGCTAAGTGAACCCCGCCCAGCTAGGCGCGATTTACACATCGCTACATCAAATATCGTGATTACCATAGGCAAAGCTGGAAGTGCCAGACGGCCCGAACCCGTTTGACCGAAGCCCTTGCAAAAGAAATATAGCTTGGCGCAGAAACCACAGGGTGCATGAGGTCGCCAGCTTGAGAGAACGACAACCGTGCTATCCGACGGGGATCACCACCAAGTATCACCGAGCAGCCAGGAAGGAAGGAGACCAGGAAAAGTAAAGCCGACAAGCTACAACGTATTGCCACGACAATAAAAAAAGGGTGAAGACACCCTTCAAAGTTCCGAAAAATGCAGGAAGAAAGTATCCACCGCAGGGGCGGCAGATCCGGGGAATATACCCAAAGAATCCTAAATCCAAAGGAAGGGATGCCTAGACTTCACTTGAGCCTCGTATTAACACGCTGGTAACTTCCCCTTTTTCCTTGTTTATCTCATAAAAATTGAAGCATGACCATTAATGCAGGTGATTCGACTAATCACACCGATGGCGTTGGGCCAAAGCCGGTAGGGGAGCTCAGACTGACGAATTAAATCACCGCCGCACTTCAAAATGTTGATGGATTCCGGACGCCGATCACCACAACTATCAGGAAAGCAGCTTCCCTCTATATAGCTTGCTTGAGTTCGAACTGGGATGTCGAACCCATGAAATATGGACATGTTATTCGAATGAAAATGGGTACACTGCCCGGAGGTAATTCCAACACCACTCCACCAAACGGATGGGACTACCCGACAAAGGTAGACTCGAGGCATCCAACGAAAAGCCATAGGCGGAGTGAGGTAGTTCGTCACCATATAACCAGCCACGGACGTTGACTCCTCCGCCCTTTGAGGGACCCAAAGGCAAATGAAACGGCATACTCGACTAAGCCTAGTTGAATGCGGCAAAAGGTTACATTAGAGCTAACACCCCAGAACGGCAGAAAACGACCTAGCCTCGAAAACATCACCTACATACCTCGCGGCAAGGGAGGATTACTTTATCTCTTTATTGTTCCCTTCCTCTTTTACTAACCTACATGCAGGCAGCTAACAAAGACATTCGGAAACTCTAAACTCTGTTCAGAGACCCAGGGTTTCAATGGGATCGGCCAAACTCTCTATCCTCGGACGGGCTGCCAGCCCGAAGGAGGACCCTGCCAACAGAATTATTAGTACAACAGCATACCATCCAGAAGAGGAGCCAACGAGATCACTGTCCCTCCATCTATTGTTAGGCGGCATTCGACGGATCTTTCTTAAAAGGGCATCATTCGCTCGAAAGGGACAACAGATGGTAGGCTAGGCTTCGAAACAGAACCATACAAGCAGATCAAATGATCGGGGGAGCCAAACCCGTGCGGGCCAAGCACATGTCAACAATATAACATATATTTACAGCCTACATCTACACCGAACTATGAAGAATATATGTGTATTTATGGCATTCCATCACAACCTATATCTACTCCAAGCAATAAAGAATATCTTTACGGCATTCCTTATTTCGAGAAATATTATTTCGACATATTCGCAGTAAATGCTTCTCCATCAAACAGATCTAATATTCTCGAAGAAATAAAACGATTCAGCACCCCCATGACCCCAGGGTGGGGACTCCGGGCTCATGAAGGCCTCGCGATACAACTCCAAGTTTACAAAAGGCGGTATTCAAGCCTAAACTGATCTGACATAATCGGAGACCCATATAAGAAATTCAACAACTTGCACGACCCCGAGGTTGGAACTCCAGGCTCATCGAGCCCCCAAAAAACAACTCCGTTCTCACGAGAAGTTGTCTTCAAGCAAACTCGATGACTCGAAGGCTGTCACCAATCGCCACATACTGGAAAATCCGAAACTCTTAGGCCGAAGTGGGCAGCCTCAGCACACCAGATATATTCTACAAACTGTAAGACCTCAACAGGCATGACAAACTGTAAGACCTCAACATGCATAATAAAAATGTAAGGCCTCAACAAGCATGAAAGTCCCGATATTTAGGCTACATCAGATTTGTAAGAATCCCTAAAGGCTATACCCCCGACGTAGACGCCTAAACTATCATTGAGGGATAAAAAATGGCTATGTCCAAATGCATATGACTACGATTGAAATGGCTGACACAACCCATATAATGCGACTCGGGGATGCCCGACTATTGCTAAAAAATCGCAAGCCATCACTCCGATATACTTTGGAAAGAACCGGTTAAAATAGGCTTCCCTCCACAGGCAAAAATGAGCCCGACAATGTCGGCTCCAAAAAAATACAAAGCGTCGATCTACTCGACCTACGAGCTATAAACCTTACGAGGCGCTCGAATCATCGCCAACAACAACTTGAAATTGAGGTTCCTCTAGAACCAACGACGGGTCAGGTAAAATATTACAAAAAGACCTTAATGAGTGGATACAAAGCCTACACAAAGCCCACAAGCAAAAAAATAGCGTAAGAGCCATTGTTGCCAGTTAAGCAAGCCTACGGGCCACATACTGAAAGGGCTCTACGACCAAACAGGGTAGGAGCCATTGTCGCCAGCTAAAAAATCATGACAACTTGAGGATAAAATGAGCTCAAATCATAGCCCGATTCAGAGACCGAATCCAAAATAGTTAACTACGAAAACCTTCGGGCCATATACTAAAGGGTACCTGCGACCAAACGAGATAAGTACCACCGTCGCAAGAAATTTAATGCAATTCAAGGGTCAACTACAGCTCGGATCGCAATGTGACCCAGAGACTGGTCCCGAAAATTGCCAAACGCCCAAGGGCGGAAAAAGGGAAGACCCTATTGCCAGCCAAAATTTATGATAATTCGAGGGTCAATTACAGCTCATATCGCAACGCGACCCGGAGACTGAACCCGAGAATTATAATGTGCCTAAGGGCATGACACAAAATGCCACTATCGCCGACCAAAGAAATCAGGAAAACTCAAAAGGTCAATAACAACTCAAATCGTGATATGACTCAGAGACTGGACCCATAAAATACGGCACGCCTAAAGGCATAGAACAAGAGCCACTATCGTCGCCCGAAGATTTGATAAGGTTGATCCCATCCCGAATCGCAGCACGATTCAAAGACTGGGCTGCCAAAATAGCTAAAAAGCAATATGCCTAAGGGCATGGCTCAAATGATACTGTTGTAAGCCAACAAAATCCCCCGGCCACGCGATCGCAAGGTCACTTCAGCCAGGAGTACAAAGGGTCGTCACCATTCGACCATGCTGGCAGTAAAAAATCCTAAAGGTTAACTGGAGCTCGAGTCACAATGTGACTCGAAGGCTGGACCCAAAATAATTGAAACAGCAAATTCCCAAGGGCACAAGATAAATACGACTGCCACCCGCAAGCACGGGCACAAAACAGAAAGCAAAGATAGGAAGGCGTGAGTCGAAGCCCAGCTCGAAAAATAAGCCTAAACAGCCAAGCCGATCATGGAGGCCCAGTGCCTGCTCGTATCAAGAATCACACCTATGGGTCCGCGGACCATTCGACCAATTCTCAACCAAGAAGCACCTCATTAAAATGCCAAGACCAGAATGCATAATCAAAAACAACAACATGGAAAAGGTACAGAAGAAATAAACTTTAAAACTTCTCCTAATATATCATATACGCAAGAAAAAGCATATTCTCCGTCTACAGGCATGCCCGACATATATTCAGAGCCAAGATACAAAATGGCAAAATCCACATTCTGTGCTAAAAAGCTATAGCTTGCCAAAATCGCCCTCCATGACATTGACGAGAAGCGATCGAGCATCGCGTTCATCCGCCCGTGCTCGAGACAATTCCTTCGAGAGAACAAAGACCCTTGCACCGATTTCTTTGAAAACCTCCCTACGGGATTTGCAACGGGCGTATTCCTTGATCTTCTTCTCCCGGTCCAGAGTTCGCTTCAGCTCAACTTGGGCGTTAGCGGCAACCTTCACGCAAATTGCCATCTCACGATCGGCTTTGACTCGGTTCAGCGCCGTCTCCTTCCAGGTGTCAATTATCTCGGCTCTCACTTTCAAGAGGTTCGACTCAAGTTTCCCAATCATATCCGCTTGAACTTTGGCATTGTCTCGAATCAAGCGGAGTTGGACCTCGAGGGCAGGGACCTTGGCCGAAACATTTATCTCCTCCGGAGCTCATGCCTGCACTTGAGCCCTTAGCTCTCCGCAAGAAATTATAACGCGGTTGACGTTGCCTTTGAGGTAGTCCAGAGCCTCCAACCTTTTCCGCAGCTAATACAGCAAAGAAGAATCAGCCTTGAGACCAGAACTGAGTGAAGCACACACTACTGGAAAATTACCTGCTCTGCCAAATAGCTCTCATAGTTCGAGCTCTGATGCACCTCATATCGCCAATGTTGCAGCTCGACTTCCTTCTCCTCACCAAGTAGCCTACGAGACTCGCCCTCCTCCCAAATTTTATAGAGCTTGGCCCCTTGATGGAGCAGTTCAGACCTAAGCCCATCACAGGTTTGTGTAAAAAGGATCAATAGAGGGAGGAAGACATGGGATACAGGTAAACTATGCATAAACTCACCCCGAAATGGAGCCGAAGGACTTCCTTGAAGTCAGAACACACTCCTACTAATTTTTCCTCTGCGGCCCTAGAAAAGCCAACCTCATACACGACATGCTTACCTAAAGGAACCACCGACCGGGAATCAAGTGCTTCGGGGATGACATATTCGGGTAATACCCCCTCCTCGAAAATATGAGCCCGACCAGCGCCACCAAAAGCTCCTTCACATTGCAAGTTCCGATCTCCCTTGTTGCCATCGCTCCTCAAGCCAGAGGCCAACGGCTCCGCCCCCTTTTCAGAACAACATTGCCTTGCCCTAAAGAACCGCTCGATATCTACAAGCAAAGAAACCGGCATAACTAGAAGGCAAAAGTATTACCTCAAGCATATGAAGGTAGAGAAAAGACAATGTATGCACGCACCTCGGTGTTGAGCCCCCCATCCGGTATATAGTACAGCTCGCCACCTACGTTCATCACAAGACGAATGGGTCACCAGCTTCCGAACCCAGTCGGGCAGATCATGAACATCACCCACCATCCATGAATTTGCTGCAATAGAGAAAATAACATTATTACTTGGCTGATTTTCTCCATAAACGAGATCTGAAAAAGCTCCAGACGCCTCACTTACGAACGTGATGCCACCCTTCGGGGAATGGCAAGAACTCTGCATGGATGATGTTAACCATCCGGACCCGGATGAACCAATTGGCCCGCTTTCGATTCCCACCTTCCTCGTCGTCTTTGATGAAGGGCGTGGATGAGCGGCACCTCAGAGTTATCAGACCCCAATGATAGAAGGGCCGATACAACCTGACAAGATGATTGAGCATAAATTCGAGCCCGACCTTGTCTGTGAAGAACCTCATCGTTAACACTGTTCGACAAAATGATGGATGAATCTGCGCCAGGGTAACCCTATACTTCAGACAAAACTCAAGCACAATCCTATCAGAATTTCTAAAGGAGAAAGGATATAAATACACGTTCATGAATCCATCAGTAGAATCTGCACTAACCTCGTCGGGGGAAATTGCCTGCAGGACTACGCTTTCACTTTACCCACAGTATCTCCTCACTATCTCCAGATGTTCTCCCCTTAGCAAGGACGTCGTCTCCAAAGCAAACTCCCTTAATTCCTGAGCACTAGGAGCAGCGCCCCGTCCTCTTGTCGGATCGATCCAGAAGCAGTTTCCATGGCTATGGCGGAGCTAATAGAACAAAGAAAAGGTACGCACCAATACTTTCGTGCCTAGAAATATACAGTCCCCTATACCAACACAGAAAGGCGACTATTTGAAAATAGTAGAGTTTCGCGGAGAAGACGAGGCCACTCCACATATAGACAAAAAAGCAGCAATGATTCACCTACTCAAGGCAAGCCCCGGGAAGCTAATGGGCTCGATGCAGATCGACGGATCGATACTCGACCCCGAAAGCATCCTCCAACAAGGAGTCATCGCTCGTGGAGCCATTCATATGATCTCCATGCTCGGGGCAGCACTCTACGGCAAGAAACCTCTGCCTAGAGAGGTCGGGCCTCGATGAGCTCTCATCAACCCGCATGCAATCCAAGGCAAGAAACTGAACCCGCAAATCACTCTCTCTAAGAAGGAATAGCAAATGTAGGAAGCTCCGATCGCGAAAAACTACACAAAGGCCTGAGAAAGCACCCCAAGCACATACCAGCTCCTCAGTCGAAGTCTATCTCATACGGCGTGAAAAGACCATCTACATTCAGATCAATAAGGACCCCGGGGTACCTGAAGTTGACTTGCATCTGGGGAAACACCCCCGAAGAATCCAGAACTCAACGCATGATCTCCGAATAACTCGGGGGACTCCTATAGGCCCGATCCATCAGATTGACCCCGAGTTGTCTTGAAATATGACGATGGGACCAAAAGGAACCCATATCGATCGGCAAGAAATAAGGGCGAATACTTACATCAAAGCTAAATATCAACGACCAGCAGCACAAAAAGAAACATTCGAAGAGCCTCGAAGGGCATGAAGGCATACAAAAATAGAGCAAATTCGAATGTGGAGATCAACAAAGTTCATTTTTTATTCATAAAAGTTTGTGTACAAGCAGCCCTTGAGGGGTCGTTACATACAGTTACAAAGGCCTACGGATGATTTCCACGTCTAAAGGAGAAAGTGAAGGGATGCACGCGTAAGGTGAAGACCCGGAGACCGATACACCTCCGAAAGTCCACAACAGGCCCTTGCAAGCACGCCTCCTTAAGAGTTCATCCCGACCTTCAACACTGATATCCCCAAAAGGGAGAGAACAAGCAACAGGAAGGGATGAAAAAACACCAAAGCTCTCTGAGGCCCGAGGACCTTCATTGGCGAAAGAAGCCTCAGAGAGACAGCAAACCGAACAGTCCCCAGTCCCATTTGCACGGCCACTTTGAATCTTCCTCTTGGAACCTCCTGCCGTGCAAGCCCCCAGCTCGAAGCAGAGTGCCACGTCAAGCCGGAGTATAAAGGTGAGCGGCAGTGTATATTCTGTGCCCCCTTTTGAGCAATGGTGCATAATTCAAGCAATTGCCTACACAAGGGAAGGATCGACTCTCCATTTATCATCGCCTCAACCCAACAGTAGCGGCAAAGGTTGGCATATCAATAGTCACAATAACAGCAGGATGATACATCTATATTCAAGGGAAAGAAGCTCTGGTAGAAGGCCACAAGACGACTCGAGGAAGCTCCTCCAATCAACTTTAAGATCATAAACCATAGCCATGATGTTCAAAGGGGCAGAGAAGGATATAAGAAAAGAAAAGGCAAGCAAGCTAGAGGAAACTGTGAGATGATGAAAAAACAAGGCCAAGGCACCCCTATTTATAGGAGGTTTCAGCACGGTCACCCATGCTTCGGAAGATTGACCGACGGGCACAGTTAATGCATCTACGAAAATCGAACCGGCAACGACACCTATATCTTGGGAAGCAAAAATCAAAAAATGTAATAAATGAGGCTGAAAGCACGAGCTAGAGGTTGCATCATCAATATGACGTCACTAAAAGAAGCTCGAGGAGTCGGATGGAAAAATCATTTCCTATTTCTTTGATATGGGAAACACGGAGACTATTTGTACACGGTGAAATTAAAGGACTTAATTTCCCACTATCGAGCATTCCAGAAGTGTGCCTCGGGATCTCGAGGGTTGGAGCTCGTGACCTCATCCTCGACCTTGGGGGTTCGTCGCAGCCCAACTCGGCAAAAGCAGAGGACGAAGCCAGGATAGAGGAAGAAACCCCCTAGGCACACGGCTATATCTGACAGACCCGGCTTATCTAGGGCCTATGCTATGGTATCATGTGAATCCATCCCATCACCTTACTTTATGCTTTATCTCCACACGTTTATGATTGAGTCTCTCCCCATATATAAGGGAGGCTCGCTCCACCTTGTAAAGTCTTGGTTGTTTCTCCATTTTCTCCATAAGTACAATAATATCTATCTCTCTCTCTTTTCTTCTAAGCCATTTGTTCTCATTAGCCCAAGGCCACCTTGTTTTCATTATTTTCTTACTTGTTATATGCCCGTCTAACTGTGCAATGGCCATAAAGAGCCTTACTTATTCGTATCCGTTCTTGTTATCCCTTGCCCTACTATCCCCGATAGATCGATCCCGACTCGAGTCTCGGCCCCGAAGACTCTATCGATCTGCTCCACACTCAGGCAAACAGGCCCCTTCAGTTTGCTCACTGCCTCGATCTAACTCACATTTTATTGCTACACTTAAAATTTTTAGCATCAACTGCTCTAGCAACTAGCTCAAGAATAGATCACATATTTGTAGAACTCCATTTACAAATTTAATTATTGTTACCATTTTCACGGTAAACAGCCGTGATTTTGTGTGGCCCGTCCCAGTTTGTTCCAAGTTTTCCCTCATTTGGGTCTTTCGCTGCTTGTGTTTTAACTTTGAGATCATAGTATCCGACCTTGAGTGGTCGTACTTTGACCTTCTTGTTATAGTACCTTTCTGCTTATTTCTTTTGGGCTATCATTACTACGTGAGCCATATTTCTTTGCTCTTCGACTTCAGCTAGGTCTTGTAATCTACTTTTGTTGTTACTTGGTCCACTCTCATTTGAGTATCTCAGGCGATGTTCTCCAACTTTTACGGGTATAACCGCATCAATCCCGTAGACTAATGAATATGGCATCTCGCCTGTGCTAGTTTTTGGCGTGGTACGGTATGCTCATAGTACTTCTGGCAGTAGTTTAGGCCATAGTCTCTTGGCTTTCTCGAGCTTCTTTTTTAGTATATTCAGTATCGTTTTATTGGACGATTCATCTTGGTCATTGCCGGTGGGATGGTATGGTATGGAAAGTATTCGCTTGATGTGCCATTTTTCAAAAAACTCGGTTCTTTTCTTTCCGACGAACTGAGGTCCGTTGTCGCAGCTTGTTTCTTTGGGAATGCCAAAGTGGCATATTATATTTTTCCATATGAATGAGATAACTTCTTGCTCATGTATTTGAGTGTATGCACCTGCTTCCACCCATTTAGAAAAATAGTCAGTTAAAACCAAAAGGAAGCGTATCTTACCTCGCCCTGCTGGGAGGGGTCCGACAATATCCATCCCCTACTTTATGAATGGACATGGTGAAGTGACGAAATGCAGGAGTTATCCCACTTGGTGTATCATAGTGGCATATTTCTCGCACTGTTCACATTTCCTGACGTAATTTGTGGCTTCTTTTTTATGGTAGGCCAGTAGTATCCTCCGCGGATATGGCATCTGATAAGGGCACGATTTCTAGTATGGGCACCGCAGTTCCCCTTTTGTACTTCTTCTAGTACCCTTCTTGTTTGATTTGGCCCAAGGCATTTGGTCAGGGGGCTACCGAATGTCCTTTTGTAAGGATCATAGTTTACGAGGATGTACCTAGCCGCCTATATTCAGAGCTTTTTGGATTTTTTCTTATCTTATGAGAGTGTTCCTTCCTAAAAATATGTTACAACACTATTGCGCCAGTCCCAAGTTAGATTTATAGAATGTACCTCGACCTAGTCTATCGAGAAATGGAGGAGGGTGACCACGTTTTCTTTGTTGACATTTTTGGTGGCTGCCGCTAGCTTTGGCGAGACCATCTGCTTTGATATTCTACACCCTGGGTATCTGGTCGAGGCGGCACTCGTCAAATTCAGATATCAGTTTGTGAATTTCTAATGGGTACTTTTGTAGTCTCTGTTCTTTGATTTGGAAAGTCCCTGTGACCTGATTCACCACGAGTTGAGAGTCGCAATGGAGGGCGAGTCGTCGAGCGCCATATTTGAAGGCTAATTTCAATCTTGCAATCACAACTTCCTACTCGGCCTCGCTGTTAGTCATCTCGGAGCACCGTGTGAATTGGAGAATCATTTCGCCCGTAGGAACTTTAAGGATGAGATGATTCCCATTCTCGATCCCAATACATTAGATTCACCGTCGGTGTAGAGGAACCAGAGGTCGGATTGTGCAGAAGTGCGAAGCGCCTCCTACTCTACTTCAGGCAATATTTCTGCGCTGAAATCGATAACGAAACGGAGAGCACTTATGACTTATAGCAGTTCGGGGTTGATATGTTATATGTGCTCGCTTAATTCTATGGCCCATTTGGCCAACCTACCCAATAGTTCGGGTTTATGTATGATGCCCCTGAGGGGGAAGGTCGTCACCACTTTTATAGGGTTACATTGAAAATATGGTATAAGCTTTCATGATGCTACGACTAATGCCAGAGCTAAATTGTCAAGGAGGGGGTACCTTGTTTTGGCATCAATTAAGGTTTTGCTGACATAATAAATTGGAGATTGCGTACCTTTGTTTTCGCAAACAAAAACTACACTTACCACGACTTCAGAGACTGCTAGGTACCAGGAGTCATTTGCCCGGATCTGCCTTGACGAGTAATGGCGGCGAGGACAGATACGCTTTCAATTTTCTTAAGGCATCGACGCACTCTGAATTACACTGTAGTCCGTGATCCTTCCTTAATACACTGAATAATTTGTGGAACTTGTTTAATGATCGTGAGATAAACCTTGACAGGGCGGCTATTCACCCTGTCAATTTTTGTACCTATTTTTTGCTAGTTAATATTTCCGGTATTCCTTTTATGACCTTGATCTGATTCGGGTTGACCTCGATGTCCCTCTGTGGCACCAAAAAGCCAAGGAACTTACTTGAGGTTACGCTAAAGGCGCATTATTCGGGATTTAGTTTCATTCTGTATTGCCTCAATATTCCGAAGGCTTCCTTCATATGGCCAATGTGATCTTCCTTCCTTTTTGACTTCACTAGCATGTCGTCGATGTAGACCTCCATAGTCTTTCCGAGTTGTTCTTTGAAAATTTTGGTGATTAACCTTTAGTACGTCTCCCCTGCATTCTTGTGTCCAAACGGCATGACTCTGTAGTAGTACGTTACCTGGTGAGTAATAAAAGTGGTCTTCTCTTGGTCTTCTTCTACCATTAGATTTTGGTAGTAACCAGAATATGTGTCTAAGAAGCTTAACAATTCGTGCCCTACCGTCGTATCGATGAGTTGGTCGATGTGTGGTAATGGAAAGGAATCTTTTGGACATGCTTTGTTTGGGTCAGTTAAGTCGACACACATCCACCACTTCCCGTTTAACCTTTTTACCATGACCACATTGGTGACCCACTGAGGATACTTTGATTCTCGAACGGAACCATTTTTGAGCAGCTAATCGACTTCTTCGCTGACTGCATCGCTGATTGCAACTGTGAGCACGTGATTTTTGACTTAAGCAATTTTATTCTAAAAGATCCAAATAAATAATTTCTTATTATTTTATCATTTTTGTGGATTTTTTGTTGAAATTAGTGTTAATTGTTGCATTTTAATTCATACTAAAGAATAAATATAAAAATACAAAAAATATACACATACATTGGGGGTTTAATTTTACAAATTTAGTATTAATTCATTTTAAAGAAAAATCAAAAGAAAAGATAACATTTTTGCACTTTAATTAAGATTACCATAAAAAATAGAAATACAATCAGTAAATAAATACAAAATACAAAATAGAAAAAATACAGAAAATACAAAAGAAATAAAAATACAAAAAATAATAATACCAAAAGTACAATAAAAATACAAGGAAAAATATTGGTAAAAATACAAAAAGAGAAAATACAAAAGAAAGGGGAAAGAAAACAATTGGGCCAAAATCAACAACCCAAACCAATAATATCAGTCCAGGCCCAAAAGACCATATCCGGTCTGCCCAGTATAACACCAAAACGACCCCGTTTAAGGTCAATTAATCTGGGCTATCAAAACAAAGGCATCTAACGGACATGGTTAATAGATACAATAATCAAACGACGTCGCTTCCTAGGGGTTAATCTTAGCCATTGATCTCTGATGATCTAACGGCTGGAAATGAGATCTCATTTAAAGCAGACGGTGTCGTTTAGGTGTTCGAATGATCTGGGCCATTGATCCATGTAATCCAACGGCCAGGAATCATCCATAGCCTTTTAATATATGAACTATACATACATACCATTCATTTCATCCTTCTTCTCCTCTGTTAAAAAACCCTAGCCGCCTCACCTTTCCCCTAACCCCGCCGGAACCCCACCTGCGGGAAATGCCATCTCCTCCATTCAACCTCCCAAATGCACCCCTGAACCGCCATGAGTCCCTTGTTATACCCCTCTACCCCATTTCCCTCAAAACACCCCGAAAATCCTCGAATATTTAATTTAGTGTCGTCGGAACCCTACTCCGGCGAACACAACTTAAGCCAAACCCTTCACCACTAACACCCCAGACACCTCTCAACGCCCTTTTCCCACCCATGCACCCCGTTTGTCTCGAATCAGCCTCCTTTCTCTCGAATATTGAATTGAACATCGCCGGAACCCTAGTTCCGGCAAATAACCTTTTACCTAAAAATAACAAAAATCACACCATAAGCATCTCTTGACTCCCTTAACCCATATCTGAAGTTATTAAGTCCCAAACCTCACCAGAAAAAACCAAAATATATATTAAAGAGGGTTTGCCTGGAAAGTCAAGAAGTCTGAAGAAAGAAAGAATGGAAGAAAGAAAGAAAAGAAGAAAGAAATGAAACGAAAAGCCTAGAAAAAATAACAAAAAGCTAAGTGTTTTCCTTCCTTTTGCTCTTTGATTTTTATTTTTTATTTCTCTGTATGCTCTTTTGTTCCTCTGTCTTTGATTCTTGATTCTTTCTTATTGTCGCTTTTCCATTTTTGTTTGGTAAATTTGCTACTGTTCTGAAACTAAAGGAATAATAATAAAATAAAATTTTAATAAATAAATTCCGATATTAGTTTTAGGAAGTAAATAATTTTGTCTAGTCTTTGATAAATTTTCTTGATATTAATCAAGGTTAATAGGAATTGAATACTTGTTTGATTAGTTTTTTTTAGATTCTGGTTATAATTTCGCTCTTTGTTTTGAATTGTTAAATTGAGAATATTAATTAGAAGTTTGATTTTTAGTAAATTTGTTTGTGATTAGTTTTAGTTTCTGAAATAAATAAGTGTTAATCGATTGAATAATTAGGGTTATTGGTTATAGCTGGTTATATCCTGGGTGTGGATTCTGAAATAGAGCAGTAGGATAATTTCATAATATTGGTTAAATCTAAGGGGTAAAGGGGTAAAAGCAGTACGGTTCATTGGTAAATAAGAGTGGGGTTCAGGGGTATTTTAGGAATGTAAAAATGGTTAAATTGTAATAAGATTTAGGAAGTGGGGGTAATGTGGACAATATGAGGGGTAATGCAGTAAATATCATTTAGAAGTAGGGGTAAAAGGGAAAGAGCAATAGAAAAGAACATTCCCAATGGGGAGGAAAAGGAAAATTCGATATTAATAAGGGCTTAGAGTCGATTAATTAGAAAGTATTAAGGGTACATCTGAAATAAAAAGAGGGACTGTTTGACAAATTAAAAATTAAAATTTCCCTCCCTTTTTGTTCTATAAATAGGCCTTACTTGGCCTCTTTGAACAAGTTTTTGGAAGTTTGGAAAAGTCTGAAAAAAACTAAAATCCATAGAAATACTCTTCTGCTATTTGCAATCTGAATTCTCATACTTCATCATTTCAAAATCCAAAAAAATCGTAAAAAAAAATCTCACTATTCCATACAATATATTTCAATTTCAAGTTTGTTTCTCCTTCTGTTTGGTTATTGGCGATCAAAGCTCTGTTGAATTGGAGTTACATTGGTTTGAATATCAAGTTTGTTGTGTGATTCGTTACCTTGCTGGGTTTTCTGATCGAACTGTGATTGCTGTTTGTTTGAGGTTGTTTACTGCTGTGGTTGATTCCTATTTCTGGTATCTCGATTAGAATCTCATCGGTTTCTCTTCGTTTTCCAGGTACATTCCAATCACTATGATGTAATTTCGAAATTGAAGGAAAAAAAATGAAATGAAGAAGTTTACATGTTTTACTGTCTTACTGTGTTATTTCGTGTTTATTGAGCATAATTGATGTAGAAGTTAACTAGGCTCTTGTATTCATTACGAGTAGTCTAAATTTGTAACTGAACCATAAACTCGGACTGGACTGTTAATTTTTGAGTTGATATTAGCATCAGCTTTAGAATAGTTTCATATGTTGTAGCTAAAGTTATTTGATAGTATTAGAGGTCTAAATGTTAAAAAAATAGAATAAATTTAAAATTCTCCAATTAATCATAGTTTAAAATGCTTCTGTGATATGTCATTCATTGTAAGGTTTGTCCAGTTAAACGTTAGTTACATTCTCATTTTCTCGAAAAATTAGCTTTTAATTAATTGATAACAATAAAGCATTGAGCTGACAGTTAACACATTCAATCTAGGATCATAAGTGAATTATACGGATCTAGGCAACTTAAAAAGTAGTGTATAAAACCAGTAGTTGAGTATTAGCTTAATCAGAATCAGTATCATATTTTGAAGTGTTGTTACAATTGTGCGTAATTGTATGATATTTCATGTAATACTTAAAAACTCGACCGTGGAAAATAGGATAAGTTGTCATTTGAGTTTGAATGCTTAAAAATGAAGATTCAATTTGTAGTTATTTTTTTCGTCCAGGCCTCAATTTGAGGTCAGTTGATCTGTGGACATGAGGTGTAAACAAGGCTATTTTATTGGGCCCAGCAGGAACAATATTGTTCGCACGGGCCTGCCCAGTCTAGGGCCGCGTTGATATATAAGGGGTCTTGACCTTTATTTGGACCCTCTTTAAGGCCCAAAGGGAATGTGAAAATTCATAAATAAATTAAAATAGTTATTAAACAACAATTAATTAGGATTTTTACTTCATTTTTTAGAAATAAAACTAATAGAAAATCATAGTCACTCTTAAGTGGATCTTTAAATAAAAGTGAGATGAGCCTCGTCGCTTTAAATATACAATTGCGGGGCCCTCAAATAAATTGCTATATAAAATTTTTAGACTTGGAAGGACCGTTTAGCAAATTTCACGGTCTTTCCCAAAGTTAACATAGATGTAGATGCTTTAGGCGCGATTTATAATAATATACTTTCTTAAGTACGGGTGTACATTTATGTGACTCAAATCTAAATCTCAACGAAGTCGAAATGTGTTAAAGGCCACAGGCGTACTGGTACGATGTGGTCCGGAATACATTTTCACGACGTTGTAATTCTTGTAAAGATTAAATAATATAGCGGAATATTAATAAATGCACATAAAAATGGAATATATCTAAAAATCAGATAAAAAATAAATACAACAGTTGAGCGACCGTGCTAGAACCACGGAATTCGGGAGTGCCTAACACCTTCTCCCGGATTAACAGA
>MU757186.1:0-12859 GCA_026770625.1 Nicotiana glauca
AATGACATATTTGTAAATAAGCTCTTCGAGAGCCTTCAATTATTATCCACAATCTAATATTTATCGGACACTACTTGTGTCACGTGTCTTCTAGGCAAACAGTTTGCTCTTCAGGAGTTGTTGATACATTTTGTACTATTAAATATTGCTCAGACACTTCTGGCACAATCAAATAAAAAATTGTTTAAGCACAAGAAAACTCCTCTTCATAATATTTTCCTACTTTAGGAGGCAATTTCAATTGTATTACTTCTTCAGGAGAAAATTTAAAATACGAAATATTGAGTATATATTCTCTCAATTATATTACCTCTTCTGGAGGTGAATCGTAATATATTTTCATCAAGAGCGCGTTCATATGTACCAGATTTATTAATATTGTCACATTCACTTCAGGGAATGGATTATTATTATCAAAAGTTCTAATCCTTCAAGAAAATCAAACATAATTATCTGAATGCTCATTAATCACATCAAATTGTGATGCCTCAACCTCTTTTAAAATAATTACTACTTCAAGAGTTAATCAAGGCATGCATTTAATATAGAGAATATTTATGTATCTTATCTTCAATTGTAACCATAGATAGTCTAAATTATCACTTCTGGTGATCATAGGCATATACCACTTCTGGTGGTTAACAAAATATAATGTGATATACAAAATATAACCACTTCTGGTAGTTGTATATTTCTTGCAAACTTTGCTAGAGTTTAAGTTGATCTAATAATGTTATCCATATTCTTCAAAATGACATAAATAANCATGACTTATTTCTTGTGACGACCCGACCCATCGTCTCATGTGTTACTACCCCGTTTTTCCCCGTTTTAGGCTTCTTCATGTTTCATTATCAGTATGTGGTGTGTTAGGGTTGATTTGGATTGCTATTGGTGGAAAATAAGACACTTAGTGTCTTTAAGGAAGGCCTGTTTTGGAAAAGTCAATCGGATGTTGACTTATGAGTTAGAGGGTTCGGATGGGATTTTCGGTAATTTGGTTAGCTTCGGGAAGTTATTTGTGACTTAGGAGTGCGATCGGAATTGATTTTGGAGGCCCGGTGTAGAATTAGGCTTGAATTGACGAAGTTAGTATTTTGGCGAATTCCGGTTGATGGGTGAGAATTTGATCCGAGGGTCGGAATGGAATTCCGAGAGTTGCTGTAGTTTCGTTAGGTGATTTTGGATATGTGTGCAAATTTTCAGGTCATTCGTACGTTGTTTGGTTGGGTTTTTGATCGAAAGAGCATTTCGGAAGTTCTTGAAGTACTTAGGCTTTGATTTGGTGAAATTTGATGTTAACGATAGTGTTTTGATGGTTCGAGCAAGTTTGAATAAGGTAATAGATGTTTGAGCTTTTGGTTGAGGTCCCGGGGGCCTCGGGGTGAATTCGGGTGGTTAAACGGAGAGTTTGGAGTTTGTTGCATGGTCTGGTTTTGGTGGTTCTGTCATTTCCGCACTTACGGAAAAGGGACCGCATAAGCGGTTCTGCAGATGCGGCGTGCAGGTCGCAGAAGCAATTTTGGTATGGGCTGAGAAGGTCTGTAGAAGCGGAACTTGGTCCGCATTAGCGGGTCCGTAGGAGCCGAAATCTAACCGCAGAAGCGGTCCTGGGTGAACCGCAGAATCGGAGTTCGAGTCGCAAAAGCGGAGAGGGGGCTTTTCAGTGTGAACCGCATAAGTGGATTTTTGGCCACAGAAGCGGTCCCGCATAAGCGAAAGCGGGACCGCATAAGCGAAAAATCGCTATGGCCAAAGGATTTATATCATTAATTCATCCGCGAGCTTATGTCATTTTTCCTCCATTGTGGAGCAATTTTGAGAGCCTTGAGGCGATTTTGAAGAGGGATTCAAGGGAGAATGATTAGAGGTAAGTTCCTTGGTCTAATTATTCAAGTTTATGGTAGATTTAACATGGAAATTGGTTGAAATTCATTAAAAAGGGGTAGAGCTGGGGCTTGAATTTTTTATATTCCAAATTGGGATTTTGATAGGTCATTTGAGCACGGATTTGGGAGTTCTTAGTATGTACGGACTCGTGGCAAGACGAGGAATCCGGTAATGTGAGTTTTGTAATTTTTTGAGAAGCGGGCCCAGGGCTCGGGTTTTGTTAGTTTCGGGATTTTTGCTACATTTCGACCGTTTTCAATTGGGTTATATCCCCTTAGCCTATTGTAATATATTCGCTCTGATTTTGGTTAGCTTCGACGCGCGTGGGGGCCAAGCGAGCGAGGAATTTCACCGGTTCGAGGTGAGTAATACTTGTAAATGATATCCTGAGGGTTCGAAACCCCAGATTTGCACATCATAGTGCTGTATTGAGGTGACTTGCACGTCGGATATGAGCGTGGGGTAGAGCACCATTGGGAATTGTGACTTGGTCCGTCCCGGTTGTTCATTTTACTACATACTTGACTGAAACTACTTGTTATCATCATAATTTGGGCTGATTTCCATGTTTGGGCTTCCTGCCAACTATGTAAATCCTTCGGGGATTGAGATTACCGTTTTTGTATATCTTGCATGTCATTTGGTTTCAGTCCAAGATTTTAAATACTGTTTTGTAAACTCAGCCGTATTTCTAAGTTTTGAAAACTCAAATGATATTTTAAATGTTATTTTGAGTTGAGAACTACTGTTTTATTAATGCCCAAGGGGCTTATGATGTTTTCTGGACTGATTATGGGTGGCTCGGGCTGCACGCCGCAGCAGTGACTTGAAATAGTGGTAACAATGACACTGTGTGATGTGACTTGAAACATTATGGGTGGCTCGGGCTGCACGCCGCAACAGTGTTATACTAATTATGGGTGGCTCGGGCTGCGCGCCGCAGCGGTGTTACATTGATATTGAGGCCGAGTGCCTGGATGATTATACTGTCACGACCCAATACCACACTGGTCGTGATGGCGCCTCTCATGAAGACAAGGCCAGCCAACTAACCCAATTCACTTCCTTTTAATATTATTTAAACATAAATGAGTAAAGTGATACAGCTTAATAGCAATAAATAATCAGGACTACAACCCCACACAACCCGACCGGGGTGTCACAAGTCACGAGCATCTAAGAAAGATCTTTATTACAAGTTTCAAAATCTATAATACATAGAGTAAAATCTGGAAATCAAAAGGGAGAAGAAACTCGGTGCCGCGAACGCCGGCGGTCACCTTGCTTAGCTACGATAGCAATACCTTCAAATCCGCTACTAACCCGCTACAGGGTGAACAGTACCTGCAACTGCACGCGAGGTGCAGGGAGTAAAGTGAGTACTTCCAACTTAGTGGTAATAAGAGCGAATAATATCTGAGAGATAAGAAAACACGTATGAGCACTCCAAAATGCTATAACAGATAGTACAACCCTTTTAGAAAATAGTACAAACCGTAACACCGAGAAAATCCCTTAGAAAATCTCAAGCTCAGTAAAATCTCTTTTTAAAACATGCCTTTTCAACAGTTGCAAAAAATAGTTTCACAAGCGGGAAATAATCAGAAATCTGCCCCTCGGGCTCAGTATCAATTTCTCAGAACAGTATCAGCCCCTCGGGCTCAACTCAAATCTGTACCAAGTACAACATCAGCCTCTCGGGCTCAGCACTCCTTAACATGTAACACCAGGTTATCTGGTCAGAAAGGCAAGTAATAACGTGTGCGCCAATGATATGTGAGTGCTAAAAATCATGTCACGTAGTACAATCAGGAATGAATGCATGAATGCAATGCAATACACATGACCGCTACGGCGCGTAGCCCGATCCAAGGGTACCCTGCGCTCACGGGGGGTGTGTACAGACTCCAGAGGGGCTCCTACAGCCCAAGCGCAATATCTTGGTCAGTCATTGTTACCTGACCAATTTATATCACACAGTGTCATTGTTACCACTGTTCCAAGTATAACATACAGTGTCATTGTTACCACTGTTTCAAGTACAACATACAGTGTCATTGTTACCACTGTTTGAAGTATAACATACAGTGTCATTGTTACCACTGTTTCAAGTATAACATACAGTGTCATTGTTACCACTGTTTCAAGTGCAACATACAGTATCATTGTTACCACTGTTTCAAGTCACTTTATAATCAGTCCAGAAAATAATATAGTAATCCCCTTGAACATTTACAAAATAGAAGTTTCCAGCCCGAAATACATTTAAAATGTCACTTAAGTTTTCAAACTTAGAAAGATGGCTGAGTTTGCAAAATAGTATTTAGAACCTTGGACTGAGAGCAAATAATATGCAATGCAATGCAAAAATAGTGATGTCAATCCCTGAAGGATTCAAATATTCGACACGAAGCCCAAAACATGGCAATCAGCCCAAATCATGATAGCATCAAGTAGTTTTTCAGTCAATTATGTAATAAAATCAACAACCGGGACGGACCAAGTCACAATCCCCAACGGTGCTCTACCCCATGCTCATACCTAGCGCGCAAGTCACCACAATATAGCACTATGATGTGCAAATCTGGGGTTTCAAACCCTCAGGATATCATTCACAAGTATTACTCACCTCGAACCGGTGAAATTCCTCGCTCACGACGCCTTTGCCCCTCAAATTGGCCTCCACGCGCGTCTAATCTAACTAAAATCAGTACAAATATATCATAATATGCTAATGGGACAACACCCAATTGAAAACAATCGAAATATAACAAAAATCTCGAAACTAGCAAAACCCGAGCCCTGGGCCCACTTCTCGAAAAATCACAAAATTCACTTTTCCGGAATCCTTGTCTCGCCACGAGTCCGTACATATAAAATTTATCAAAATCGGAGTTCAAAATCCCCCTTCAAATCATCAATTTAGTCTCTTTTAGGCTTCAAGCCCTAACCACCATTTTTACCTTTAAATTCCTTGAATTATCAGTGTTTAATCCTTGTTTTTATACCATAACAACATTATTTGAAGCTAAGAATTCATACCTGATGGAATCCCTTTGAAATCTCTCAATTATTGCCCAAAATCGCCTCTCCCGAAGTCCCAAAATATTTTTCTAACTTCTGAAAATCGAAACCCACTGTTTCATTAAACACCCAGCATTTTCGCTTCTGCGGTGTAATTGTCGCTTATGCGACTTCCGCTTCTGCGGAAATTGTCCGCTTCTGTGGTTTCACTTCAACTCATCCAAAACTGCTTCTGCGGTTAATAGTCCGCTCCTGCGGACTCGCATATGCGGAAAATGTTCCGCTTCTGCGGAACCTCCCAAGCCATCGCCATTTCGCTTCTACGACCATTTTCCCGCTTCTACAGACTCGCTTTTGCGAATAAAGTTCCGCTTCTGTGGAACTTGCTGAACTCACCAAATTGCACACCTGCAGAGAATTTTCCGCTTCTGCGGAGCCGCATCTGCGGTCTCCCTTCCGCAGATGCGGAAATACCTGCTGCAACTCAAAACCAGCAAACTTCAAACTCCAAATTCTCTCGTTCAACCACCCGAATTCAACCCGAGGCCCCCGGGACCTCAACCAAAAACACATATATGTTCTATTACGTCATTCGAACTTGTTCCAATCATTAAAACACGATCATTAACACAAAAATCATCAAATCACGACGGATTCAAGCCTAAGATTAACTAAAACTTCTGAAACTCACATTCGATCAAAAACCCGACCAAACGATGTCCGATTGACCTGAAAATTTGCAGACATATCCAAAATCACCTAAAAAAGCTACTGCAACTCTCGGAATTCAATTCCGACCCCTGGATCAAAATCTCACCTATCAACCGGAATTCGCCAAAACTCCAACTTCGCCAATTCAAGCTAATTCTACACCAGACCTCCAAATTCAATTCTGATCGCACTCCTAAGTCACAAATCATCCCTCGAAGCTAAACGAACCACCGGAAATCACTTCCGAGCCCTCTAACTCACAAGTCAACTTCCAGTTGACTTTTCCAAAACAAGCTTCCTTCTAAGAGGCTATGTGCCTTATTTTTTGACCAAAACCAATTCAAATACACCGAATCGACTCTAATACTGATATTGAAATATGAAGCAACACAATAAGGGGAAAACGGGGCGGTAACTCACGTGACGGCGGGTCGGGTCGTCACATATACTAATATTGATATGAGGCTCAGAGCGTAGATTTGATGCCACGAGATGGCTTGTTATTGCGCTTGTTCTGTAGGAGCCCCTCCGGAGTCTGTACACACCCCAAGTGAGCGCCATCGATGATAAATAAATTTGGGTGGCTCGGGCTGCGCGCCGCAGTGGGTACTGGAATGTACCATCATATGCATTGCATTGCATTCATGCATTTGTTCATTATTTGTTGTCTGTGATATTCCTGGAGTTATTTATCTGCTTTTGTTGGTGCTATCTGATCATTGAGTGTTGGGGCCCGAGTGGCTGACCAGGAACAAGGATATTGCCCGAGGGGCGGATTTTTGTGCATAGTGTCACAAATTGTTTTGAAAGTATTTTTGGCAACTGTTGAAAACATCATTTTCAAAAGAGGTTTTAACTGAGCCCAGATGTTTTCCAAAGGATTTCACGGTTTTACTGTTTTCTAAAAAGGGTTGTACAGTTCTATATAGCATGATGGAGTGCCTTACGTGATTTCTCGCTTTTAGCTATTATTTACTTTTATTACTCATTGAATTGGAGTACTCACTTTACTCCCTGCACCTCGCGTGCAGATGCAGGTACTTGACCACCCGGTAGCGGGTTTTGAGCTGATTGAAGATTTGTTATCATAGCTGAGCCAGGTGACCACTAGCGTCCGCGGCACCAGATCTTCTCCCTTATTTTATGTTGTTCGTGTTACTTTCAGACTTTGTTCCTATTTCTGGACTTGTAGTACTTTAGTGAACTCTGTAGTAGCTCATGACTAGTGACACCCCGATTTCGGGCTGTGACGGGATGGTTCCCTGTTGTTATCGTTGTTTTTCGCACTTTTGATTATGCTAATCATGTTTTAGCTTTATAAATGTTAAATAACTGTTAAAAGGAAGCATTTGTTTTGTTGGCTGGCCTTGTCTTCACGAGAGGCACCATCACGACCGGGTTTGGGATTTGGGCTGTGACAAGTTGGTATCAGAGCTTAGGTTACTAGGTCTCACGAGTCATGAGCAGGTTTAGTAGAGTCTCGCAGATCGGTATAGAGACTTTTGTATTTATCCTTGAGAGGCTGCAGAACCTTTAGGAAAACTTCACTTTCTTGGAATTCTTATCGTGCGTACTTGATTCAGCTTGAGATATAACTCTTGAAATTCCTTACACACGTCTGTATGTGCACGTGAGCGCTCAGTAATATATGTGCCTTGATGGCTTGTGATTCCCTGATCGAGGGGGCGAGATGTAATCTCCGTGAGTTTGATGTTGGGCCAGTTTGGAGGACTTGAGACCGGACCTTTGCTTATGGCTTGAGCACCAAGTTGTTGATTTTATGAGCTGGTATTATGAACTTATATGTTCAGTATTGTCCCTAATTGTGGGAATGGCGGCTGGATAGCTACGTAATGAGTATGTTGATACTGTGTAATGATTCTATATAACTTGGTAATGACGAAGAAGTCTGCAGGATAGTAGATGGACTGTTAAGTGATTCGATTCCTATTATGGCTTGATGTGTAGTCCGAATTATGGGCACGTGAAGAATATTTTCGTATCTCCTAGTTGAGAAGTGAAGTACATTATGTGTGGCGATATGAGTTCAGACTCAGGAAGACTAAATGGTTGTGTTATGTGTATGATGGTGGAAGGTGTGCTGAAATACTAAACTGAGGCGAAACGGGTGGGTTATCTCCTGCGAAGTGTTCTTAAGGGGTACGATTCTTATGTATATTGTTAGAAGTTCTCATGTGTAATTGAAGGGTACGTGTTGTAATTGGGAAATTTGGGTCACTTTAGAAAGTGGATTCAACTGATGTGGGGATGAATGCGAGGTTTGTAGAGGATTTCAGTATTTGAGGATCTGTGTTTTCATAAACTAGTAGATGATTTGAGTTTAATCTCACTATAATATTATGGCATCATTAGAGTAGAAGTATTATGGGTTATTAAATGTGTCCTGATAGATGGCTTCAAGCCAAGTTGGGGAGGTTGCTGTTGATTAGCTGATTGCACGGTTATGTGCTATGTTGGTTCCTTTTCGAGGTATGCTGGAGGATCAGTTCGTGTTGCAGAAATTGAGCCAAGGATGTCACGAGTAAAGAAAAATTTTGATGAAGGTTACGTGGTGCTTCGTAGGTGTGATAAAAATAATAGTGTGTCTTGAGCTGTTGTTGATAAAGAATGCTTAGGGTGAAGAGAAGGAAGCTGTTTGGTTGTATCAGAATAAGATCATGTCCTGCGGGGTCAGAGTGCTAAGGAGGCACGGGTGGTTATGTCTGTTTGACCAGGTAAATTGCAGTTGAATAAGAGTGAATGACTTGCGAGAATGGTTCTAATGGGTTCAAGAGTCTGCGTACGTCAATTGAGCGTTCTAAAGTTGCATATGGGGTTAGGAACTGAGTTTCATTAGAAGATGTCAAGACTTGTGTTATTCTATGTTAATTATGGTAATCTATGTATCCGCATCAGGAAAGTAAATGAAACAGAGTTAGATTCACAGAGAGTTCTTCTGGGTAAGGTATTTTGGGATGTGGTGTTTCTGGAAACATTTGAGAGAGTAGTCAGCGGGTTGTGGCTCCTATCAGTGTGGCCTTATGCTTGGGTCTCGTGCAGTAAGCCTGGATTGAGGAATTGAGGTACTACAACAAGGGGAATATCAACTTGAAGACGAATCAGAAGAAATTTAGATAAATGGAGTAGCTTGATAACTGACCGGATCGGCATGGTAAGGGTATGATTAATTCTTGGTGTGTATTCGAGGTAATGAGTTAGCACATGTAATTTTTCAGCAATGCTCTGGGGTTTTGACGACTTGCTTAGCGTGATTTGGTTAGAAGGATTCAGTCATGAGTTTAGTTTGTGCAAATGAAATTGGGAGAGTTCTTGTTGATTGCTGTCGTGGTAGAAGAGGTGCATCTTCTCCGAATATGAGAGGCATGAGATGTGTAAGGATTTTCTTCTAGATGAGATCTATGGACGCTCGTGATTAGATAAGTTTCAGTTCAGGTCAAAAAGGAAATTAATAAAGCACTTAGGCAGCAGGTAGCCTCAAATAATCAAGGAAAATAATACGGTTGTTTAAAAGTGATCCGACGAGAGTATATATTTCAGAGAAAGGGCAATGTGATTAAGTGATGGTACTTCAGTGGTGTTGCGGCACTTTCTTGTTAGATCGACTGGTGATATTCAAGTTGGCTTGGTGGCTCAGGGAGATTTTTTGAGTATGTATCATGGAATTATTGGATATCTAGCTGTGGCATGTGTTCGGACGGCGAAATCGGGATCAATATGATGATTCGTGTGCTATGTGGGATTGGAGGCGGAAGTCCTCATACTCAGGCTATTTGCAATGGTGGATCGTGTGTATCATCACCGTGTGGCGAGTATTGGGATTTGAAGGCTCGAGTGAATCTTTCATTGCTGGTATGTTAGATTTTGGATGTGATGTTAGAGTCCAGGCTGGTTGTCTCAGTGTTAGGTTAATTCTGGACTATTGTGCTATGGGCTATGTCGGAAAATGCTACCGCTTGCGTGGCGAGGTGCATCGGATTATGTTATAGCAGAATGGTTGGTATTCCAAAGATCAGCGGACGGCTGGGAAGGATTGCTTTTCCTAATTGAGCCTTCATGATGGATGTCAGTGTGGAGGTTGCTATTATTGAGCCAGTTCTGGCGTTAAGAGGCTTTTCGGATGCGTGTTCCAGTGTGAGATGGCTTGGTTAGCCCGATATATATTGTTGAGGGATAGGTTGAATCTATCGCTATTGAGCTTGTTAGTGATCTGGGGAGATCTATGAGTTGCCTTTCGGTGCTCTGAGGCGTTATGATTTACGGACTATGGGCATATACAGTGCGGCGCTATCGAGATTCATAGTGGAAGTTGAGAGGGAAACCTCAGTTGTGCTTGAGTTTTGTAGCTTATAACGCTATATGTAGATATTATATGTACTCAGTATGCTTACGACCGATACTCAGTACTTTGTTGTAATGAGCAAATTTGGCTTAATGCGCATCTCCTTATGTGAGATATATGTGTGGATCGGGTGGCACGCCGCCATGGGTATGTGTGTATCGGGTGGAATGCCGCCATGGGTATGTTATCTGGATCGAGTTGCACGCCGCAACAGTGTGATGATGGGAATAGTTTTCCATATGTTGTCTTGTATGCCTTGTTTCGTGGTTCTAAGGAAATCCGTATTGGGTATTGCTCGGTGAATGGCACCTCGGTTGTGTCCTTTCAGGATCGTATGGTGTATATTACTTGCTCACCACGGGTATAATGTTTTGTTTGGGTTCTAGATATCAATCGTGCGTGGTTGTCAATTTCGAGTATAGCGATTTGAGGTGCTTCATGTGTAACAATATTTGAATAAGATCGCGCATTGTAGCGAGGCTACGTGGAAATTAGGCCCTTCGGGGTAGATTCAGGTATTCTATTTCTATGATGTGGGACGGGGTCCCAGCCTTGTGTTGTGATGGTACTGAGGAGTCTGAGTTACAGTTCTGTTGTTTGAGCCATGTGTCATAATTTGAGTATGTTCAGACCGCCCTCCATTAGTGCGTGGATTGTGCCAGTTGTGGCTTAGGCCTGTGTTAAGGCGTCATATCACCAGAGTGGTGTGTTGGATTCGAGGTGATTGTGGGAGTCATCGATGAATATGAACGGATTTGATTTCAGCTTGTTGAAGGATAATATCGAGGTTCGGCTCAGAGATTTGCTATGGTAATTGTCGGAGGACAAGTGGCTTCATAAATGGCTGACCTCAGAAATGGTTTCGGTTTATCGCGTGTTTCAGTATCATTGGCAGTATAAGAAAGTGTTGTAATGAGATTTCAGTCGATAAGAGGTTCCTACTGGTATTCAGGTGTTGTGGGCAACTGCTATGGATTGAAGTTATCATTTCGAGTGTTTGGGTTATGGGGTATATCACATGATTTCACCTAAGGTTGCATGTATGAGCTGTTACAGCTGGCTCGGACTTATTCAAAGCGTAGATGTGAGGTTCTGATCTTGTGTATGATTTTGGAAAGTGCAATGGGGTTCTACGGTTTATAGTCTAGATGGATTGTGAGATTTCAGTTATGTTATGTCATCGAACCTATGCGAGATAGGGTGATGTGGGATCACCCCGGGTATATGCTTGGTAAAGTCATAAAGCCATTGGGTTGCTTCTAGTACAACTCTGGGTACGCTCGAGGACGAGCATTGGTTTAAGTTGGGGAGGATGTGACGACCCGACCCAACGTCTCATGCGTTACTGCCCCATTTTTCCCCGTTTTATGCTTCTTCATGTTTCATTATCAGTATGTGGTGTGTTAGGGTTGATTTGGATTGCTATTGGTGGAAAATGAGACACTTAGTCTCTTTAAGGAAGGCCTGTTTTGGAAAAGTTAACCGGATGTTGACTTATGAGTTAGAGGGTTCAGATGGGATTTCCGATAATTTGGTTAGCTTCGGGAAGTTATTTGTGACTTAAGAGTGCGACCGGAATTAATTTTGGAGGCCCGGTGTAGAATTAGGCTTGAATTGGCGAAGTTAGTATTTTGGCGAATTCCTGTTGATGGGTGAGAATTTGATCCGAGGGTCGGAATGGAATTCCGAGAGTTGTTGTAGTTTTGTTAGGTGATTTTGGATATGTGTGAAAATTTTCAAGTCATTCGGACATCGTTTGGTTGGGTTTTTGATCGAAAGTGCATTTCGGAAGTTCTTGAAGAACTTAGGCTTTGATTTGGTGAAATTTGATGATTTTGATGTTAACGATAGTGTTTTGATGGTTCGAGCAAGTTTGAATAAGGTAATAGATCATGTTTGTGCTTTTGGTTGAGGTCCCGGGCGCCTCGGGGTGAATTCGGGTGGTTAAACAGAGAGTTTGGAGTTTGTTGCATGGTATGGTTTTGCTGGTTCTGTCATTTCCGCATCTGCCGGAAAGGGACCGCATAGGCGGTTCCGCAGATGCGGCGTGCAGGTCGCAGAAGCGATTTTGGTATAAGCTGAGAAGGTCCGCAGAAGTGGAACTTGGTCCGCATTAGCGGGTCCGCAGGAGCGGAAATCTAACCGCAGAAGCGGTCCTGGGTGAACCGCAGAAGCGGAGTTCGAATCGCAAAGGCGGAGAGGGGGCTTTTAAGTTTGAACCGCATAAGCGGATATTTGGCCGCAACAGCTGTCCCGCATAAGCGAAAGCAGGACCGCAGAAGCAAAAAATCGCTGTGGCAGAAGGGTTTATATCATTAATTCATCCGCGAGCTTATGTCATTTTTCCTCCATTGTGGAGCGATTTTGAGATCCTTGAGGCGATTTTGAAGATGGGTTCACGGGAGAATGATTAGAGGTAAGTTCCTTCATCTAATTATTCAAGTTTATGGCAGATTTAACATGGAAATTGGTTGAAATTCATTAAAAAGGGGTAAAGCTAGGGCTTGAATTTTTGATATTCCAAATTTGGATTTTGATAGGTCATTTGAGCTCAGATTTGGGAGTTCTTGGTATGTATGGACTCGTGGCGAGACGAGGAATCCGGCAATGTGAGTTTTGTAATTTTTCGAGAAGCAGGCCCGGGGCTCGGGTTTTGTTAGTTTTGGAATTTTTGCTACAATTCGATTGTTTTCGATTGGGTTATATCCCCTTAGCCTATTGTAATGTATTCGCTCTGATTTTGGTTAGAATTGACGCACGTGGGGGCCAATTTGAGGGGAAAAGGCATCGCGAGCGAGTAATTTCACCGGTTCGAGGTGAGTAATACTTGTAAATGATATCTTGAGGGTTTGAAACCCCGGATTTGCACATCAT
>MU757190.1:3288-13765 GCA_026770625.1 Nicotiana glauca
TGAGTTCATAAAACAGTGTAAATCACACGGATTGAGTTCAAATAATATTTTAAATAGTGAGGGAAACAGTGATGACATTTCATAAAGAGTTCAAACAATCGGCAATATCCCCAAGTATGGCAATGAGCCCAAGTCATAATGATAACAACAAATTGTTTGCAAATACGCGGTAAAACCAACAACCGGGATGAATCAAGTCACGATCCCCAATGGTGCTCTACCCCACGCTCAGGTCCAGCGTGTAAGTCACCTCAATACAACACTAGGATGTGCAAATTCGGGGTTTTAAACCCTCAAAATATCATTCACAAGTATTACTCACTCTAGCCGGCCGATAATCTAGCTCGCCAAGCCTTTCCCTCTCGTATCTACCTCCTCGAGCATAGAATCTGATCAAAACCATAAGGGATACATCAAAATAGGCTAATGGAACATAACTCAATCGAAATAACTCGAAAAACACCCAAAAATACGAAGTTGGCAAAACCCGAGCCCCGGGTCCGCCTCTCGAAAAATTATGAAATTTATATTTCCGGAATCCTCGTCTCGCCACGAGTCCGTACATATAAAATACACAAGAATCGGAGTTCATTTGACCCCTCAAATCGCCAATTTAGGCCCTCTTAGGCTTCAAGCCCTAAATACCATTTTTACCCTTAAATTCCTTGAATTTTCAGTGTTTAATTCATGTTTTTACACTATAATATCATAATACAAGTCCAAATATCCATAACTGATGATTCTCATTTGAAGCCTCTTCAAAATCGCCCAAAAATCGCCTTAGTTTGCACCCCAAATTGATTTCTAACTTCTGAAAATCGAATACACTGATTCATTTAATCCTTCTGCGATTTTCGCTTTTGCGGTCCCTCGACCGCTTTTGCGGGACCGCTTCTGCGACCTTAAGTCCGCTTTTGCAGCTTCACTTAACTTACACGACCGTTTCTGCGGTCTTAAATTGCTTTTGCGGAAGCCGCTTCTGTGGTTACCCTGACCGCTTATGCGGTCTCCACTGTATGACCCAGGACCGCTTATGCGGTAAAAATACCGCTTATGCGGTATCCGCTCTTGCGGAATTCTTCCACTTCTGAGGTAAAGCCACCCCTCCTCCAGGACCGCTTTTGTGATCAAAGAGCCGCATCTGCGGAACCGCTCCTGCGGTCGTATTTCCGCAGATGCAGAAATATCAGAAGCTTTAAGAACAGACCTGCAATTTTACCAATTTCCTTCCGTTTAACCATCCGAAACCATCCCGAGGCACCCGGGACCTCAACCAAAAATACAAACCCACTCTAAAACAAGATACAAACTTGTTCCAATCATAAAAAACACGTCCCTAAACCCAAAAATCATCAAGTCAAGGTGGATTCAAGCCTAAATTTCAACTATAACTTCCGAATCTAACATTCGATCAAAAACCCGCCCAAACGACGTCCGAATGACCTGAAAATTTGCAGACATATCCAAAATCACCCAACGAAGCTACTGCAACTCTCGGAATTCCATTCCAACCCTCGGATCAAAATCTCACCTATCGACCAGAATTCGCCAAAATTCCAACTTCGCCAATTCAAGCCTATTTCTACACCGGACATCCAAATTCGATTCCGATCACTCTCCTAAGTTACAAATCATCCCCCGAAGCTAACTGAACCATCAGAATTTGATTCCGAGTCCTCTAACTCACACGTCATTGTCCGGTTGACTTTTCCAAACTATTCCTTCATTAAAGAGACTAGTCATCCCATTTCCTACCAAACTCGCTCCGAATTTACTCAAATTCACCAAGTACATATATTGAAACATGAACAAGCATATAACAGGGAAAACGGGGTGGTAACTCACGTGACGACGAATCGGGTCGTCACACATGACATCCTAGCGGCTCACCTTCGTGATGTGGAGGAAAGAGGAAGGTCCCTCGAGGCACAATTTGGAGCTTCAAGGCATGAGGAGAAGAGTCTCAGGCATGAAAAAGATAAAGTTGCCTCTAACCTAAGGGACTTCGAAATTCATGCCGAGCTTACCCAGCATGCCATGTTTTTGGAATTCGATTCAATACGCTCAGGTGGGTTCGTGATAGAGATCTAAACCTGAAGAGATAAGAGAGTCCAAATAAATGTGGAGAGCTGCTCAACTGAAATTGGACTTGGATGATATTGATAATTACTCCTACGGGGATGACTTGGATCCTAGCATTCCACAGGGTAATGCGGGTGAAGGTGTTGCTGATATCCCTTCAACTTCTCAAGCCGTCCCTCCTTCAAGTACTCCTCAATTTTCTTCCGTTGCTCCCTTGGACCCTTCAACTGCTTCCTCTCCGGTAGATGCCAGGGTTGATTTGCCGAACATTCGTTCTGGGTAGAACAAAAAGCTTCATTCTCACTAGAACAAAAGATACGCCCTTGGTTTAAGATTGCAAGGTTATACCTAAGAAGCTAAAACCACCCAACATATATCGGTTATCCTAGGTGTGATCCTAAAGAGTTGAGCGAAAAAGGATCAGTTTCACATTCAACCAACTAGGGTAGCTGGTGGTGTATACATTAGGAGAAACAAATAAAGTACGTACCTTTTGTAAACAACTACTGAAGGTGGAAACCTAAGACTTGGAACCTAATAAAGATATCCTGGACGAATCTATGGTTGTGAAAATGGAGGTGCAAATGATTGTCTAAGAGAAGCAATAATGGTTTGGGTATCTTCTACTAATATTCTTTTGTTTGGTGTTATAGTCCCTGTTAATCTTGTCACACCTCCTTTTTTACTAATACACCCCGTAAAGGGATATTAATAAGGGAGTTTTTTCAATTAAAGGACAATCGAAACGGGATTTATTCATTAAAAGATTCAGAGTCGCCACTTGGGAGATTTATGGTGTCCCAAGTCACCGGTGTGAATCCTGAATCGAGGAAAAGAATGACTCTGTTTAACAGTCCGCGAACCAGAAATTCGGGTAAGGAATTCTGTTAACCCGGGAGAAGGTGTTAGGCATTTCCGAGTTTCGTGGTTCTAGCACGGTCGCTCAACTGTTATATTCAGCTTGATTATCTGATTTTAAACATTTTTGAACCTATGTGCAATTTTAGCCTTTAACCACTTTTATTTAAATTTTTTAGAGAAGATTGCAACGTTATTAAAACACGTCTCGAACCACGTCACATAAATGCACCCGTGGTTTTTGACACATTTTAACATCGTTGAGATTTGGATTTGGGTCACATAAATGTGCACTCGAATTTAGGAAAGTAATATTATTAAACTAACGCGCCTAAAGCAATTTCACGTTCGCAACTTTGCGAGGGCCATGAAGTTTGCTAAATGGCACGCCTCGAATTCTAAGGATCAATACAAGATTAATAAATCGAGGGCCATGCAATTGTCATTTTTGTTTGGTATGGCGCACCTCAAAATATTCTACTTAAAGGTTTCTATACTCAGTTAGGAGGGCCATCATTATTTTTGCGTTGTCTAATATGGCTCGCCTCCAATCGACTATACTAATTAAGATAAGACTTAAGAGAATTATGACTATTCTACCTAGAGTTGAGCCCATTATTTATCAGAGGCTGCCAGGACTGGTAACAGGCCTAACTGTCTATCGAAGTCGCTGATCATGTAAGGAGAAGCGTATCCTTTCAAATAAAATAAAAGTCCAGATATTAAGGCCCAAGATGAGCCCAATATCGATCCCCAATGAAGGCAAATGCATACGGCAACCAGTCATCTCTAAACAACATTATGGTCACAAATAGAAGGGTTTGGGTAATTATTCATCAGTGCAAAAAGTAATGTGTTACGCACTAAACTCTTATCCATAATCGATTGACTTTATGCAGAGGAATGGTATTAACTCATAAGCTTTCCAAACCTGATTTTAAATCATAATTACAACTTTGACCCTTTGAACATTTAAGCTTAACTATAGAATGGATATCACTAAGCGAAAATGCTCCAGAAACCATCGAACTAAATCCCAAATTGATGCACAAATGGACTTGAGTGTATGATGCACAAATTGAGCTTGAAAGCCCAAGTAAAACCCAAGCTCAAATTCAGAGGATCAGACTCGAAGTCGAGTCTTGACCAACAACAGATCTACCCTATTCAATATGTTGATTATTCATAATCCACTTTACTTGCACGTTCAACATTAGCCACAACCTACTCAGCAATCCATAATAAATTTCATAAACATATCAGAGATCTAAAACCAACTGAACATTCTACCAATAACAAATCTAGATAATCGGATAATGGGGATAACAATACTCTCTTAAACTCAAAATCCCTAGATGTAACTTCACATCATACTGAACTAAAGAAATTGATATAACAAACTGAGAAAAAGACTAAAGAAACAGAACATCTAGCAAAAAGAACATGTTCTTCATTTATCCTCATCAAAACACTTTTACATGCCTAAAATCAGAGAGGTGTACCTGGAAATTGGAAAGGAAAAAGAGGTGAGGAAACAGCAGACACCAGCAACACAGGATCAGCAGGTAAACAACCAGTTTTTTAAAGCCCAGAAAATGAAGTAAACAGTCCAGAAAATCAGCTTCAAACCCAGCAATCAAAATCAAACTAGAAATGAACCAAAAATACTTGAACACCAACTGATTCAACTCATTTTAACCTTCAGTCGCTCAGAAATTAACTCAGAATGAATATCACATGGATTTCTAAGGACTTTTTTTTCAATAGAACAGTAATTCTTTTGTATTTTCAGCCGTCTAGGATTTCAGGGATTTCTTAGCTCTAAAATATCTGCCCTCTTAAGCAAGAAACACTGCCTTTATAGGCAAGCAATTAGGGCAAGCTTCAGATTTTAATTTTGCACTTAGGTCCCTGATTTTAATTTCCATTTTAGCTTAGGTGACCCTCACTTACTGACTTGTTTCCCAAGTTAATACTATCAAAAGGCTGAAATTCAAATTAACACCCTCACTAGAAGCTTCCAAATCAGTTACTAAGAGATTCCTTTACCTAATCTACCCAAAATACCCCCAGTACCCCCTGAAAATTACCCTAACAACCACACCCGGGACAATTGACTCAAACTAATGGGTCTACAAGCCCAAATGGATCCCGCTTGGGCCTTTGATTCTTAGAAACCAATTAAGACGAACAGGGATCCTCAAATTAAGACCTGACCCAAAAATCCCAAAAGAAGAAACCCAGAACCCTTAAAATGTAATCAAAATAAAATGGATGAACTATATATCCTAGACTTACCGCAAGAACCTAACTACGTTAAGGCTTAACTACATTAGCTAGGTAATTAAACAGATGATAAAAATGAAAAACTGTAATCATGCTGTCAATACAAAGGAACTAATCAATCAAAACAGGACCGAGAGGCAAACTAGAGAAATCAAAAAAATTAAAAGTTTACCAAGCAAAAGAAGAGGAGGGAGAAAAAGGGACTGGACAAAGGACAGAACACAGCTTGAACTCAAATGGTCTCAATGAATTTTCTAAATAACAGTGAAAGAAAGAGGAAGACACGAGGGGAGAGGGTGAAGAACTTACCAAATCAAAGCTTGAGACCTATAGAAGACCAGTGACTTAACCCAGCTAATGTCGAGTCCAAACTTTGAAGCTGTAAAACCAGACCTGGCGGAACACTGACTTGGATCTTTTTGAAGGTCAAACTCGGATTTAAGCTTTGAGATGCTTTGGTGAAATTTGAGGGTAAAGGGACGCAAGCTAGGGAAGAAAGGGTCAAGGAGGCTTTGGGGTATTATTTTGGTGGGGTTTGGGGTCAGCGCCGCCACTGGAGAAAGTGGGCGGTGCAAGGGTTTGGGACTTCTGATCTAGAATTCGTGGGGTTCTAGCTAGATTTGAGGTGTAAGAAGTGGATATTTGGGAAGAGGGGATTGAGGAGAGTATCTGGTGTAAAAATGGAGGTCATTGAATGATCGCCGCCGGCAGAGGCGATTTCCGACCGCCGGTTCGCGGTGGAGGACGACATCATTATGTCTGAGCTTGTGAGAGGTGAGAGATGAAACCGGGAGGGGGGGGGGGTAGGCAGCTTAGGACAGTTAAATACTAACCACCTACCCACTTCTAAACCGTTAGATCCAGGAAACCTCGACGGTTCAGATTAGTTTTAGCTTAAAACGGGGTCGTTTTGGGAGTTGAATGGAGACTGACCGGGTTTGGGGTCTTTGGGCCAGGTTTTGAACGGGTATTTGCACAAATCAATTGGGATTGGGGAGAATTTAACCAAAAAGGCCCAAAAATCTGATCCCCTTTCTCTTTTTTTTTTTTCTTCTTTTAATTTCAACTCAATTTATCCCAAAATTCTTTTTCCTTCTTTTTTCAAAATTTAATTAAAATCAAAATTAATTCCTAGAACTTAATTAACTAAAAAACTAATTAAACCTAAAATGATAATAAACATAATTAATTAAAAACAAATTAACAAAAAAACTACTCAAATCAAAGCTAAAATCAAAAGTGCAAATTAAACTATTTTTGTGATTTTCCCCATTTTATAACAACCAATTTTCTAATTAATCCTAAAATGTAAAACTAAACCCTAAATGCAAATGCCAAGTATTTTTGTATTTTTTTATTAATTAAATAAAATAAACATACACAGACAAATGCAAACAATTAACGAAAAATGCCACAAAATTCCACCAAATTGCAAATACCGAAAGAAACTATTTATTTTGAATTTATGGGAATAATTCATATAGGGTAAAAATCACGTGCTCACAGCTGCCCCTCTTTGCTCGGAAACACGAAGAGTTTTTGTGCAAAGATAAGTGAGCGAATACGAGCGATTTTTGCCCATTTGAATACTCTGTATGAAGCATTTTTGAAAGGTTTGACCGCACCCTGCTTCTGAGGTTGCCTACATATCCTTGGCTAAAGAGGAATCAGGTCAGTGTAGTTCGGGAAGTTTTGGTAGCTGGGACTACCGGGAGCTGTGATTTCACTGCTGATGCTGCTGCTACTGCTTGCTGATCCCCTTATTACACCATGTCAAAAATAAACTTGACTAGGCTATGATCTATGAATTACAACAGATCCTATCTATATCTTCAAACTTGCTCTTGTGGTTCTTGTTGCCTTGTTGACTTGTATTCTCCCGGTGACATCCTTTTGTTGCTGCCTTGAATTGTGGTCTGAGATGTTTTGCCCTTTCTCCGAGTGATGCTTGACCTTTAAAACTCGAGATGTAGTCCTTGTGAGCACGTGATTTTTGCCCTAAGCAAATTATTCCTAAAATCTAAATAAAATGATATTTTTTTCTTTATTTTTATAATTTTTATATTTTGGTGTCATTTTTCTGATAATTATTGCATTTTTGTGAAAATTGGTTGCATAATAATTCATATTAAAGATACAAAAATATGCACTTGCATTAGGATTTTAATTTCACATTTTTAGTACTAAATAGGTATTTTACAAATTTAAAGAAAATCACAAAAAAATAGCTCACTTTCGCATTTTATTGTTTTAATTGGAAATTGCTATAAAATAGTTATTAAATAAATTTTAGTATTTAATTAGTTTTAGTTTAATCTCACAATTTAATAAAATCAGAAAAATAATATATAAATCTGGAAAATAAAAATATACAAAAAATAAAAATACAATACAAAGATAATGTGAGTAAAATACAAGATAAATAAAAATAAAAGGAATAAAATGAAGACAAGGAAATTGGGCTGTTATATTTGGATTGGAGCCCAATCATATTTGAACTAACCCAGGCCCAAACAATGCCCACCCAGCCCAGTGCCCCCATAATTGAAACGACGTCGTTTTGACGTCTTTGAATCTCGGCCCTTGATCACCCTTGATCCAACGGTCACATGGCTTGATCTCATAATAAACAAAACGACACCGTTTGAATGATAAGAAAATCTGAGCCGTCAAACTTGTTTAATCCAACGGTTGGTCTCAATTAACACCTTTTAATATGTATCGATACAAAAATTTAAAAACCCTAAAAACATTTTAACCATTTCACCCTCCTATTTCCCTAGCTGCCTCCATTTCCCTGTCAACCCCGCCGGAACCCTACCGGCGGGAAACACCACCTAAGCCAACGAACCCCAAATTTACACCACACAACCGCCTTGAACCCCTCTTTCCACCCTTCTACTTCATTTCCTTCAAATGTTTCCCCATCTTCTCGAATAATCAAATTTGTATCGCCGGAACCCTAACTCCGGCGAACAACACCTCACCCAACCCAACCCAAAATAACACCAAATCACCTCTTTGCCTTCCTCTACACGACCTTTAGGGTCTTGAGTCTCAAATTCAACTAGAGCGCTTCGAATATGATTCTGAAATTTTTCGGTGAGGCAAAAGCTTAAAAAAAAAATACCACAAAACTCCCCTCTTTTGTTCTTGAGGATGTTGGTGCTTAAGTAGACTGTCAAGTGATTAAAAAATAAAAAGCTAAGTTCTTTTCCTTTTCTGTTTCTTTGCATGCGTTTTGCCTTTTTGGTTTTATCACGATCTTGATTAATTTCTGTTTATGTTTGTTTAGTTTTATTAGGGTTTACTAATTTTTTGTTTTTAAAATAACATCTTTTTAATTTAAATTCGAAATTGATACTGTTAAAGTTTCTATTTGATTACTTTCGATAGATAAATAATTAAATATTAATTGAAGGATAATTAGTAAATGGCTGTGTGATTTTAAATTGTTCATTTTGTTAATTGCCGATAATAATATTGTTTTGATAACTAAGGATTGGTTATAGCTGCAATTAATAGTTAATTAGATTTGTATGGTTTTTAATTAATTTTGATAATTAGGTTGTTATAATTGATTAGTTAAATCCGGCAGTTAAGTTCAGGGTTGAATGGCAGTAGGTGTACTTAGTAAAATCAATTAAGTTTCAGGGGTATTTTGGGTATATAAAAAGGGCTAGTAGTAATAAACCAAAGGAAGAGAGGGTATTTTGGGTATAGGAAAAGGGTAATTGAGTAGATTTTGAAGTGAAGTGAGGGTAGATAAGGAATTATAATAGATTAGAATGTTCTAGATTGGGGTATTAGTATAATTCTTAATAAATAAGTGTAGCCAATTGAATTACAAGTTAAAAAATAAGGGTAGAATTGCAATAAAAGAGGGACTAAAGTACAATTACTGAAGTTTGAATTTCCCTCCAACTCTAACTCTATAAATAGGCATTAATATGCCTTATTTTACAAGTTTTGAAAATCTGAAAATTTTCTCAAGTAATTTCTGCCTCCTTAGATCCAAATTACAAAATTCAATATTTCAAAAACTCAAAAACACTAGAAAAACCTCCAGAATTCTACTGTTACATCAAAAGTTCAAGTTCAATTACAATTTTAGCTGTTAAGTTCATATTTCCAGTCCTAGAAATTCCAGAAGCTATTGGTTGCTATTTTCGAGTGGATTTGATTCAAATTCAAGTTGCTTGTTGGTTGTTTGCTGATTTTGTTTCAAAAGCATCTCTGAGTTTAAATTTGGCTTAAATCCTGCTGTGATCTGTTGATAATCTGTTGTTGATACTCTGCTGATCAACTCTTTTCTTCGGTCAAATTTCAATATCAGGTACACATTCCAAAATTATTTTCATGTGGCTGTTGAAACAGAAATTAAATGCTCAGTCTTCACAATTTCTGCTTCGTGAACTGAAGTTACATATGTGATATAGTTTACTTTGGTTTGTAATAATATGAACTTCAAACTATTTGATAATTAGTGAATTTGTATTGCTAGTGTAAATAACTAAAAGTATGAATTTGTTTGTGTATATAGTTTAATGAATATGTAATAAGGACTGTAATAAGGACTATTTGATTAGGTTTATCTCTATTGATTTGTATTGTTTAAACTTGTATTAGACTGTAATGGACTGATTTAACTTGTAGTTATTTAGCAATAACTTTAGTATGGATAACATTCATCTTAGTTTAACATTTTCGTTAAAATTTAGAAATCAGACAGTTTAAGCATGTGATAGACACATTTAGTTTAATTTTGTGCTGAACATGTATCTCGAGCATTTTTACAATACTAATCAACATCAGCAAATTTGTTATTGAAGGCAGTCCCCTTAATCTCATCGAATTCACTGCTTCAACATAAACATTAATAGTTTTAGGTTGGCAATTAATGTCAATAATTTGGCTTTAAATCAAATGGACATCATCAGCTCACCAACTGAAAATTAATACTCTAGTGAGAATGAGCAATAGTAAGGAATTGGAAGTTTAGATTAGTTTGCATGTGTTTAGGATCACGTCAATGTGTAAGTTCAATTTATTGTCCTGGAATTTTTGAGTTGATGTTAATTGTTAATTGATTCCAGTAAGCAAATTCAGCATGGTATTGCTATCAATTGATTCACATTTTAGCGTAGTGTAAAGACTTGGGCTTACTAGCCTAGTTCACCTGCTTGAGTTCGATTCCTTTGATACGCAGGCCCAGGTCCAATACTAATGTCTTTCACATTTGGACTTGGGC
>MU757199.1:18518-36169 GCA_026770625.1 Nicotiana glauca
AAAAATATATATATATATATATATATATATATATATATATATATATATATATATATATATATATATATATATATATATATATTTTTCCCCTTTCTGGGATTTAAAGCAAAGGGGTAACACTAAACCCCATTTTTGCTTGAAATGACTAGTGAATAAATGCAGAAAATATGCAATTAAATTAGAGTAAATACCACTAAATCCCCTTAACCCTTAATGGATACCCGCTTCTCCTTTTGAATAGGACAAATAACCCCCCTTGAGCAGCATTTTTCGGGTGAGCTATAGAATTTTCATTCAAGGAACAAGTATTGTTGTCCTTTTCTTTTGGTCAATATGCTGAAAGCATTACTTAGATTAGGCACTATACTCCACATTGAAGGTAATAACACAAAGTTTTGAGTAAATTTTGCAGAATAGTATATCAAGGAGCTAACCAATTAGGATGACTTGCACATTAAACTAAAATTAATAACATCTATTATACGCGGGCTTACCATGTATTTTTGCAAAAGACTATTTCGACGGTTTGGCGTGACCTTCTAATCACGTGACATCCAGATTAACGGTTACTCTAAGACTCTCGTTCAAGAGATAATTAACGATCTTTTCTACTTTTTCCTGATAGAATCCTATCATCTTTATACAAAGTTGGACCAAAAGAGAGAGACCTTTGGTTTACGTGATAGGTTAGTGGACACTTTTATGATGTGATAATGACCTGGAATTTTTCTTCTTTTTCCTGTATTTTTCACTTCATAAGCTAATAACCAGTAAAACTTATGCTGAATGCATAAACTATAAAATATTCGTTAAAGTTTACTTAGTTTGACTTCTGAGAAGCCAAAAGTGAAACATTTAAGATTATTACTCTTTTCGTTTCCGCGACCTGTTTTTTTTATCGGTTTCAAAAAGAATGAACACTTTCTAAATTTGGAAACAATTTAACATGAACTTACAATTTTACCCTCAATGAAAAGCCTTTATAACTACACAATTACTCTGGACCCCTTTTTTATTTGTTTAGGATCACAAATTCCAAAAATCTTCATTTTTTCTTAAACTCCGTGCCCAGTCAAACATATTTACATAAATTAAAATAGGAAAGTAACACTTTAATATCATAGATTTTCTTAAATATTTTGCAACTATTCAGATTAGTAACTGTAAAACTAAAACTAGAGCTGGACGTCCAGCTGGTTGATAGAGACTACAGAGTGGACCAAGCTGGACATGTGATGGAAATGTTAAATAATGCAAGAAATAAAAGAAAGACCTTTGTTTCTGTTTTTAAATTGAGATATTTGGAACTTTTGGCAATTTGTTATAATCATACTAAGAGATATTCTGTCTTCTATCACACACAAAAGAGAGAAAGAGGGACATGGCTTATGTTGCTGTTACTTCCCTTATGAGCACCATACAACAATCTATGCAACTTACTGGATGTAATTTGCACTCGTTCTACGAAAAGCTTGAATCCATGAGATCTATTTTGGAGAAACCATTGAAAGTAATAGGCGATGATATTGAGGTATTGAAAAGTTTGGAATCTGAAATCATAGAGCTAGCATGTAGCGCGGAAGATATGGTTGAATCTGAATCAAGGAAAGTTTTCTTAGCAAAAGACGCAATTACACGAAGAATAGACTCTTGGGAACTTTTTTCCCTCTTGAAACAAGCAGTAGGATATATTGATTCCGCGATGAACAAGTGGATGACAGTGCAGAACATGTATACAAATAGCAAAGATCTGGAAGCAGAAAATTTGTCTCTTGCCGATGTATCTCTACCTGCTTTAGAGCTTGAGAATACGATGGTTGGTCATGAAACTGAATTCGAGATGCTGCAGGATCAACTTACCAGAGGAGCAAGTGAACTAGAAGTTGTCTCGATTGTAGGGATGGGTGGCATCGGCAAGACAACTTTGGCTAACAAAATTTACTCTGATCCGAACATTATGTCTCACTTTGACATTCGTGCAAAAGCGACTGTTTCACTTGAGTATCGTGCGAGAAATGTACTCCTAGGCCTTCTTTTTTCTATAAGTGGAAAGACTTATGAATTTTATGATCAGCAAGATGTTGGGCAACTAGCAGATCGACTCCAAAAGCTTCTAAAAGGCGGGAGGTACTTGGTAGTCATTGATGACATATGGACTACAGAAGCTTGGGATGATATAAATCTATGTTTCTCAGATTGTAATAATGGAAGCCGGATACTCCTGACTACTCGGAATGTGGATGTGGCTGAATATGCTAGCTCAGGTAAACCTCCTTACCAAATGCGCCTTCTGAATTCTAATGAAAGTTGGAATTTACTATGCGGAAAGGTTTTTGAGAAGGAATATTTTGCTCTCAATTTTGAAATAATTGGGAAACAAATTGCATTAAAATGTGGAGGATTACCTCTAGCGATTACCCTGATTGCTGGACTTCTCTCCAAAATCGGTAAAGCATTGGATGAGTGGCAAAGTGTTGCCGAGAGTGTAAGTTCAGTGGTAACCACAGATGTTGATGCCCAATGCATGAGGGTGTTGGCATTGAGTTACCATTACTTGCCTAATCACCTAAAACCATGCTTTCTATATTTTGCAATCTTCCCGGAGGATGAACTAATTTTTGTTGATAAACTTATGGAATTATGGGCAGCGGAGGGATTTTTGAAGGTAGAAGAGATGAAAAGCCTAGAACAAGTGGCAGAAAAATATCTAAAAGATCTTATAGATAGAAGCTTAATTTTCATCCACAGTTTGAATTTTGATGGGAAAATCGAGAGCTGTGGAATGCATGATGTGACACGTGAACTCTGCTTGAGGGAAGCTCGTAACGTGAATTTTGTGAATGTTATTGGAGAAAAGCATGATCAAAATCCATTAGAGCAATCCATGCATTTTTCCTCTAACAGTCAAGGTCGAATCAGTATCAAATTGGACCAAGTGTTTCACGGTATAATTGAGAGAAATTTGGATATGTATCCTGATAATGAGGTCCGTTCCATTATCTGTTTTAAAGGGACCTGGTTCGTTCAAAAGTCGTTGCGTTTCAAGCTAGTAAGAATACTAGATCTTGCTTTAGTGAAATGTAGTACTTTTCCTAACGGGATACTTGATTTAATTCACTTGAGATACCTCGCTTTGACTCTTTCTCCTGCTGTGGAGAAGTATATAGGAAAAGAAATTCCCTCATCAATAGACATTCCTCCATCAATATCTAGCCTATGTTATCTGCAAACTTTTATACTCAATTTTCCACATCCCAAGCGTTGGCAATGGGAACGGCCATATCCTTTCATATTACCATCAGAAATTTTGGCGATGCAGCAATTGAGGCTCCTCCGTTTGGATTGGAATTACTTGCGATATCATGAGCCTACAGAGAAAAGTTTTGTTCTGAAAAATTTGCAGTGTCTGTCCGGATGGAATCCTTGGTATTGTACTAGTTCTGTCTTTAGACTATTTCCCAATTTAAAGAAGTTGAGAATACATGGAATCGCGGAAGACTATTATAGTTGCAGGAACATCTATGATTTTCGCTACTTAGATCAGCTCGAGGAGTTGGAGTTTCATCTGTATTATAACTATCTTCCGGTTCGTCCTTTCTTTCTGAAAAGCAGACCTTCAGATTACTTAAGGTTTACAGGGCGAAAACGACCACATTCAGGTACTTTGCAACCTTTGCTCCTTCCACCAGCAGATGTTTTTCCACAAAATCTCAAGAAGTTAGCTTTTAGTCGGACTTTTTTGAGATGGAATGATTTGAGCATTGTTGGTAAGCTGCCCAAACTCGAGGCCCTTAAACTAACATATCGTGCCTGCATAGGCGAGATGTGGGAAGTAGTAGATGAAGGCTTTCCTAGCTTGAAACTCTTGCTCCTGGAAGATTTGGATTTTGGGCACTGGAGAGCCAGTTGTGATCACTTTCCGTGCCTTGAACGACTATTTCTTGAACGTTGTAGGTTCTTGGATTCAATTCCTCAAGATTTTGCAGATATAATCACACTTTCTCTGATTGATATAAGGAGGTGTAGAGAGTCTGTTGGGAATTCTGCAACGCAAATTCAACAGGACATGCAAGAAAACTATGCAAGTTCTGTTGAGGTCCATATCTCTGAGATTGTAAGACATCTTTTCCTTGATTTACTTCTTTCTTGGTGTCCCATATGTTTGAGGTCAAGTACGAAATAGAGTAATTAACTTGTAACTATTCATGCTCTTCCATAAATGGAGCCTTGGAGCAACGGTAAAGTTGTCTCCGTGTGACCTATATAGGTCACGGGTTCAAGTCGTGAAAGTGGCGCTTGCATGCTGCCAATATCGTACCCCTTGGGGTGAGGCCGTTCCCCGTACCTAGGGTGAACTCAAAATGCTTTGTACACCAGACTAACCTTTTCCTATTCATACTCTTCCATCTGATTTCTAATAGGTATTTTTACCCTGCATTTCTGCAAGAGCCTATTTCGACGGCCTCCTGGTAAAGCTGCGTACAATAGACCATTAGGATCCGGTCCTTCCCCGGATCCCGAGCTTAGTGCATCAGGCTACTTTTTGACTTTGTAAATTTCTTGAATAGTGGGTAATTTTTACGGCTCTGCCTTGTACCAAATATAGTCTTAAGTTAGACTCTTTTTCTTTCTCTTTATTTTATTTTTGGAAATAAATAGTAGCAAGCTGGATACAGTATAATAAAATAATAACTAATAAGTTTAATTGCACCAATAGTGTAAAATTCTTTATATCCTAATTGTGTATAATTTAAATCCGTCCAATAATGCCTTGTGCTCATTCTTGCTATAATTTTTTCTCCTTTTGGAAAATCTGACATTTCATTTTTCATCATTGATTTATGGTTGTTTTGTTTTTTGTGCAGGATAATATAGGTTAACCATTATGAGTTCTAGTGGTATACATGGACCGAGTTGGTTCGATTTTTATCAAAACCAAACCAACTATATCGGTTTGGATTTGTTCGGTATTGTCAGGTTTTTCGGATTTTTTTGTTACACGAATATTATTCGAATCTTACTTTGTTAAAGTTATAGATAAACTTTTGATTAGTGAATATACGTTTAGTAAATAGTGAAAAATTTGACAAATATATGATCTATTCAAATATTCCAATGGGCGAAGTTTGTTAGTAACACAAGATAGTTATTTTCTTAATCGTCTATCAATAATTTTCTGTCAATGTATGCTTTCAAGGTTAACACATGAAAGGATCCCAAATATTTTTATATTTTTAAAGAAAATTCAATATAAAGTCTTAAAAATATATATAAAAATTATATATTTATATGTTAGTTTGGTTAAGGTTTTTTTACTCAATACTAAATCAAGTCAAACCATACATAGTCAGGTTTTTTAACCAGTTTAGTTTGATTTTTCAATTTAATGCTGTTTTTCGGTTCCGTTTGAACACCCCTATTGAGTTCTATTAAATGTCAATATTGTAATTTTAGTAAATTTAGTTAATATTGAAATATTGTAGGCCTATTTCATAGGTGCTTGACAGTTATTTATTTTTATTTTTTCACCCGTACCAAATACACTTTTTTTCTTTCTATGCCTAGTGGAAATGAGGATGTGTATTGATGATAGTACCTTAAAGGGATAATGCATAAAATCCACCCCATCCTATGACTCATTTACCAACTACATACCTTTTTTTTTGGGGGTTCTATTACCCTCCGAACTTATTTTTATCATAATTGATTTAACATTATATGCTCAATTAAACCTGACACGTCAAATCAATTATGGTAAAAATAATGTTAAATCAATTGATTTAACAACATATAATGTTAAATCAATTATGATAAAAATAAGTTCAGGGAGATAATAGGACCCTCGAAAAAAAATGTGTGTGATTGGTAAATGGGTCATAGGATTAGGTGGATTTTATGCATTATCCCTGCCTTAAACCGAGTCACGATTACGGACAAATTTTCCATTTATGTTATTGATGAACTACTAGTCGAGTTGTACGGGGCACAATTTTTTTCAAAGTTAAATCATTGCTCAAGCCATGATCGCCAAGTCAAAGTTAATCTATTTGAGGTCGAGAAAGCAGGACATTATGAATTCTTGGTGGTGTTATACGGCATTACAAATGCTTCGTCTACCTTCCACTCTCTTATCAATGAGATATTCAAACATCCACTGCTAAAAATTCGGCAAAAATTAACCAAGATCGGTAAAAAAATCGGCCAAAAAACCGACCAAAGTTAGTTGGTTTTTCAAATTATTTTATTTTTTTTTACGAAATCGACCAACTTTGATCGGTTTTCATTGGCGTAAAACTATGAGAAATTATTTTTGAGTCCCGCAAAATTTATTTTTCAAGAAATCGACCAACTTTGGTCGGGTTTTCAATTAAAATAAATAAAAATTAATATTAAAAAAATGACCAAAATTGGTCGGTTAATTCGGCCGGTCATTTTAAAAAATCTACCAACTTTAGTCGGTAATTTTCTTTTTGAATAAAACCGACCAACTTTGGACGATTATTTTCGTGCGAAAATACATTAAAGAGTATAAATCAAATAAAAGACGGTCTTAAAACAAAATGCACCAATGACCCCGGTTCGATTTCCAGATGGTGAATCTTTTTATTGCATAATGAAAATAGCGACCAACTTTGGTCGATTTTGTTTGCAATATTTTTTTTAAAATTTAATTGACCGACCGTCGGTATGCCTTTCTGATCTCTAAAATACCGTCCACACGTAAATGGTCGTGTTTTGAACGGTTATTGATCATTACAAACCAAAGTTGGTCGTTTTTTTTTAATCGATTTTTACCAGATTTCTAGTAGTGATCATCTCCAAAAATTTGTTTTGGTTTTCTTTGACACAATTCTAATTTATAGTACATGTTAAGGAGGATCATTTAAAGCATTTGGAAATTTGTTTTGGTTTTCTTTGACGGAATTCTAATTTATAGTACCTTGGCCATATTATATATCTAAGAATAGTGTTGCAGTTGATCTTGAAAAAAATTAAAGCTATTACCAAATGGCCAAAACCAACAACTCCTAAAGCTACTCATTCAACACAAATGCTCAAAACGGAAGGATTTTGTCACGATACAAAATCATCTAAGAGCTGTGATGGTGCCGGACATCACTGTCAGGCAAGCCAACACCAAGAAGTTAATTAAATTCCTATTTTAGTATTTATTGGAATCATTTATTTTATACATTAACCAATAAATAATGAAATTCACTAAAATAAAAACGATGTCTTTAACAAATTTAATATTGAATAATCTCATAATCATCCCAGAACCCGGTGTCATAAGTGCATTAGCAATTTCTAGGATTTAAAATAAACTACAACACGATGACTGTCCGAAATACAATTGGACAGAAAAAAAATACAATACAATACTCTGAAGGAGACTGATGGTTGCGGGTCGTCTCGAGGAGTGCAGCTCACCTAAGTCTCCGTATCGACCATGTCGCTGCGCCGAACTAGGCCACTAGACATGCATGAGCCTGTGCAACGAAAATGCACAACATGTGTAGCATGGGTACGAAAATAACGTGTACCCAGTAAGTATCCCGTCTAATCTCGAAGAAGTAGAGACGAGAGGTCGACTTCGACACTTGCTAGTGGTCCAATAATGATATACCAATAATATAATAAATCGAGGATTTTATTAAAAAAATGGTTGTAACTCAATAGCATGAAGCAAGTAAACATTTCTTTCATACTAGGGAATTTTCCAATTCAGTTTTCAAATTCGTTTTCATCATTTGTATATTTATTTCAAGCTAGGGAGGCAATATCATCATTTATAACTTGCAAGTCAAACAAATACAAGAATGCGCAAATTATGCTGAGGTCGTACGGTTCGATCCAACAATATTTAAACTGTGCATTGCCAGAGGGTCGAATGGCGTGAACCATAGATGCATCTATTTAATTTACCAAGGCGTTCGGCCCGTTCCACAATAGATAAATACATTCAAACAGTCAAATCAAGAATTCATCAAGGAGCAGTTATTCAGGAAAAGGCAAGCTTCTCTTTTAAAAGTCAAGAAATGATGTCTAGCCTTTTAGAAATTTATTTATACGTTCGATATGTTTTAAACATTTTTAAGTTGACAACAACGTTGCAATATTACAAGTAAAGCATGCTTTTGGGTCCTAGACTAACCAGACTTAAGCATAATAGTAGCTACGCACGGACTCTCGTCACCTCGTGCGTATGTAGGCCCCACCTATAGGAGCACATATCCAACTAATTTACCTATGGGGACAATTCCCTCTTACAAGTTTCAAAAGGATACTCACCTCGCTCCGAAGTCCAATAGACGGCTTCCAAGCCCCTTCCGAGGACTCAAACCGATACCCCAACGCTCCAAAACTAGCCAAATAACGGGAAAACCAATAAAAATACACCCTAATACTCATAACAATTCAATTTATATAAAATCTCAACCCCGCTCGAAAAGTTGACAAAATCGCCACGTGCCCGGATTCCGAGATTTTTTGAAGTTAAAGTTTACCCACAACCTCACGAACTCATATATATAATTGGATCTCAATTTCATGTCTAAAATCGTGGTCAAAATCCAAGAATACAAATTTCCTAGGTTTTCTTCAAAATTTCTACTAATTTACATAATTTTTCATGTTAAAATCTAGATATAATCCAAGCAATTAACTTGCAATAGGTGGGAATCACTTACCTTGCATGGATGATGAAAAAGGAGCTGCAAAATCACTCCTAGGTCGGCTCTCATGGAGGAAATGAGATGACATGAGACAAACCCATTTATTTACACTTATACACTGCCCAGACGTCTCTTCTTCGCGTTCACGAAAAAGAAAATTTCCAAAAACCATTTTCCAAACTCTTCTCAGACAACCTCTAGCGTAATGGCCATAACATTTTGTACAAAATTCCAAATTATAAATGGTTTAACTTTTTGAAAACAAGACAACATGATCTACAACTTTTATGTTTTGGTTATCTCCCAATTCCTTATAGATTTCGAGATTAAGCCTCCTAAGTCAGCTGTGTGCAGCACAAATTTATTCTTCATCTTTCCGGACAGACTGTAGTGTACCATACATAACCTTTTGTAAACAAATCCAAATTCTAAATGGTTTACTTTTATGAAAACTAGACACAAAGGGATATGATTTTCCTTTTTGGATCATCTCCAAATTACTTATAGATTCGGAGATATGAGCCTCCGAAGTCAGATATGCGCAACAGAGATTTTCTTTTTCGCGAATGCGAGAACATCTTCGCTAACGCGAAGAACAAAATCCCTGAAGCCCAATCCTTCTCCGCGAACGCGAAGAACAACAGCAGACATTAGCAACAACTATAGCAAAACAACTCGAAATAATCTAAAACCACTCCAAAACACACCCGAGGCCCCCGGGATCCCTTCCAATCACACCAACCAGTCCCATAACATAACACGAACCTGCTCGAGGCCTCAAATCACATCAAACAATATCAAAATCATGAATCTCACTCCAATTTAAGCTTAATGAACTTTAGAATTTCAAACTTCTACAATCAATGTCGAAACCTATCAAATCACGTCCGATTGACCTCAAATTTTGCACACAAGTCACATTCAACATTACGGACCTACTCCAACTTTCGGAATTGGATTCTGACCCCGATATAAAAAATTCCACTTTCGGTCAAACTCCTCAAAAACCTTCAAATTTTTATCTTTAGCCAAATGACTCCAACATGACCCACGGACCTCTGAATTCACTTTTGATCGTGCTCCCAACACCAGAATCACCATACGGAGCTATTCCAAGACTCAGAATCCCAAACAGACATAGATAACACTGAAATGCACTTCAACCAAAACTTATGAAATTCTTCCAAAAATGCTAACTTCCATAATAGGTGCCGAAACATTCCCGGGTCTTCTAAAACTTGATCCGGATATACGCCCAAGTCTAAAATTATCATGTGAACCTGCTGGAACCTTCAAATCCCCATTCCGTGATCGTTTACTAAAAAATCCAATCTTAGTCAATTCTTTCAACTTAAAACTTCCGAAATGAGAATTGTCTTTCTAAATCAACTTCAAACTTTCCGAAATTCAATTCCGACCATGCGTAAAAGTTATAATACCTGAAGTGAAGTTTCTCATGACCTCAAACTACTGAACGACATGCTGGAGCTCAAAACGACCGGTCGGGTCGTTACATTCTCTCCCACTTAAACATACGTTCATCCTCGAATGTGGTAAGAAATGTTCTGGAGTTGTCCGAAATCAATGTTTAACACCTCGTGCATCTACCCGTGCTACTAAAACCCAATTGAGCATATTAGCTCGATCAATTCTGAAGATATTCCCTTTTATTCAAGCAAATAAGCTTAGAGCCCAATTCCAACATCCGAAATTCTCTACCAGGACTGCTTCCTGTCACACCTCCCTTTTCACTACTACACCCCGTGAAGGGTATAATAAAAGGAGTTTTTCCAATTAAAGGACAATCAAAACGAGATTCGTTTATTAAGAAATTTAGAGTCGCCACTTGGGAGATTTATGGCGTCCCAAGTCACCGGTTTGAATCCCGAATCGAGGAAAGGGTTTGACTCTGTATCACAGTTGCGAACCAGAAATCCAAGTAAGGAATTCTGTTAACCCGAGAGAAGGTGTTAGGCACTCCCGAGTTCCGTGGTTCTAGCACCGTCGCTCAACTGCTATATTTGGCTAAAATATTTGATTTTAATACATGTTAAACCTATAGTGCAATTTTAAAGTTATTTACCGCTTTTGTCAAATTTTTTTTAAGAAAATGAATGTCGTTTAAGAACGTGTTTTCGGATCACGTCACATGAAATGCACCCGGATCCTCAACACAATCTTATTCGACATTTTCGAATTTGGATTTTAGTCGCATGAAATGCACACCCGTATTTATGAAGGTAAGATTAATTAAAGCGCGTCTAAAGCGACTAGCGTATTGTTATTTTTTGGGAAGGCCGTGAAATTCGCTAAACGACCCGTCCCGAATACTAAGTATTTTTGAATTAAGAGATTAATGAGGACCCCGCAACTTGTATATCTATTTGGCGAGGCTCGTCTCATTTTTATTATTAAAGGCCAAACTAAAGTAACTAAATTCTCTATTTTTGTTTTGTCTCTAAAGGCCTAATGAATTCACAAATATAAATTTGGGCCTCGAATTCAAGTCCGAATTCAAACAAAAGGGGAAACCCTTTTAGCTTGCACCCGCTACCTAATTCAAAACCCAATTTTATATCACAAATTAATCCCTTGTATTCCTAAGGTGAACTTTTTAAACGGTGTTCTAATTTTGGCCCAACTAATTTAGCTAATGGCCTGTGCCCTTAAATGAATATTTAAACCCCAACTATTTGCAAGATCAAATATTGACTTTATCAATTTTTAACCAATTAAAAACCAAAAGATTCCTACAGTTCCAAATTGATCGTAACCCAATTGATTACTCATTTCTAGCATAATTTAAATAATTTAAACTTTCTTTCATACATTCCATAAAGACCCAAAATACCATGGCAAGCAACAGAATGGCTTCCGTAAACATGTAAAGGTGATCACACAAGATGTTATTCAAGCACAAGATAAATAAAGAATGTGTATATCACTGAAAGGTTTAGAGGCTCCATAGACAATTAACACTCAGAAGACCAAAATGGGAACTAAACGTCTTGACATATAACCAGATAAGACCTTCATGAATCAAGCTATACTACTCAAGGGAAGAGGTTTCATTTAGTACAAATTAATACAAGAAAACCTATGAAATTAGCAGCAAAGCCATGGCATCATAACTAGTTAAAGCTCACGTCACTGAAATGAGTTTTTTTTCTCGACCAAACAGCTTTTGTAAGAACGAAAGAGGAATTTGATTGAATCAAACAGTTCAACGATGCTAGAAGAGTCAAATCTGAACACTGAACTTAGCTAGTTCCCTTTCAAATGAGACTGATGCCTCACAACTTACATGGAATACTTTTTCGATATAGACAATCGCATCACTTATTATCACGTTTTAAGCCTGCAATCAGCCATACAAAATAGGTTCTTGCTAGGAACATGAAACACAAGAACACATGAGCTTGATTGAGAAAATGCAAACTGATTTCAAAGAGGATAAAGCAATACTACTAAACAATTCTCATGTCGAATCCTGTGCGAAAGGTTCACTGACAGAAATGGCATGCTGAGAAAACATGAACAATCCCTGATCCTCTCAACCATAGTAAGCCACAAAGGACCAATGTTGTCAAGAATAATTTCAGCTACTTCAAGCCAACAGAATGCATTAAAATAGTCGTGAAATCAGGGAACATGTCACTTTAGTGATTCATGACTCGTTTAGTAGCTTTACGACTAACTAACTTCAAGCCAAACATGTCGAAACTAAGCATTTAGCATTAGCAGACTAATCTGAACATCTTAATATTTCGCGGCTAGCAAAAACACACAAGGAACTCATTTTGTGAAGTGGATAATCCTTAACCAAAAGAATCAGGAAGTCATTGATCAACAAAGTTCTTAAAGTCAATTACTCTAGCTAAAATGCGTCAAACTCATTCAACAGGTTCAAAGACCCTAACATATTTGCAACCCCAAGCATATCATTCCAACTTAAACACTCACTAATACAGACAAAATTCCAACAAATATCATGGTTATGTGTTAAGGATCAACAAGAGCGGACTAGTTGGACTCGTAATCCTGTTTGAAATTCGATAGGCCATTTTGACTTCCTGGAAAACAAAAACTGGTTATTGCAAGAGTTGTGTTGAGAACTGAAGTGATCCCAATCTTATCCAAGGGTGAAGACAAATCACTGGAAATGTCAACAAATAGATAGAAAATTCAAGCTGAGTGGAGTGCAAACATCAAGATAGTCGCAAATTCTTAGGCGTTAAGGCCTGAATAAAAACTATGCATAACTTGACTGATTTGCAATTAGCACACGAGTAGGCATGGAATTTCAGAAAAATACACGAGTTATTCAACTTATTCAATTAGTAATAACAAACCAACTCCGACAGCTTATGATAACAGAACGCCAAACAAAATTAACCTTCATACAATTTAGGAACCAATTCTCCAAACGTTTTCAGAACTAACTACGATCGAACAGTGATAGACAAGGCAGACAAACACAGAAATCACACGTTAAATGAATTCTAGCAGTAACCTAACATGTCTCACCCCATTCACATAATCACACAATCAAATCGAACCTCGATTAACCATGTTGAAGTTGAACAGATTTCATATAGACGTCCAAATACCAAAAACAACTGAAGATACTCAAATACATCACATCACTGAGAATGAATTCATTCAACACGAACTTCGATCATAGAACCATTCGAGGCAGAAACACATAGTTCAAAGCGTTGAGACGAAACAGAATTGCAAAAAAAAAAAAAGAGATGAAGATTGAACCTGAAATTTCGAACTTCTTTTGATAACAGAATCAAAGGCGATTACACAGTTTTGACTCAAAAACTATCATGAGAACACAATGGCAGATCAAAGCTCGAGGAACAGCAAATCAGTAGCAGCCGAATATAAATCAGAGGTTTGAACAATTCTCAAACGAGCTCCACTTTTAAACAAAATCCAGACTGGAATGAAAATTAAACTAGCTTCACCACTGAATGTTCCTCTCTGGTTTTGACAGGGAAAACAAAATTAAACTCGAAAACGAAAATGAAACTAGTTTTTGTGTATATTTTTGTATTTTTAGACTGGAACTAAACTAAAAATTAATCATCGAGAAGAAGAAGAAGGACTATTTTTAAACCTCAGTTTTCTTCTCCAAGATTCTTATTCCCGAAAAATCCCTCAGAAAATCCTCTCCAATTTTTTCTCTGAATTTTTAGCTCTCCTCTGAAATCCCACACTTCCTCTAGTTATCAGGCAAACACCTGATGAATGAAGGGCTGGGATTAATCGAAATCAATCTCCCGCTCCTCATTCATCCAGCATATGCCTTCTAGAGGCTTCCATCACGTGAGAAGGGGATGGGGATGAGAGAATCTGTCAGAGGTCGTTACAAATATGGTGACGAGTAGGGAGGGGGAACGCGTGAGGTGGGATGGGAGCTTACTCGCGTGAATTTTGGGCTGAAAGGGGTTGGGTTCAGGTGTTCTTCAGAGAAGAAGAACAATAGGCGCTGATGGGTGTTAGAGATTAGGGTTCTGGTCTATTGTGTTTATCCGTTAATTGGAATTGGGTCGAGTTAGGGGCATGAAATTGGGAGGGTTGTGAGGGGTAGTATATTGGGCCGGGGATTCTTTTGTTGGTCTTGGCCCAAATAGGTCTTTTAAGAACAAATTCCTTTCCTTTTCTTTTGTTCTATTATTCCTCCCTTTTTTCTATAATTAATTGCAACCCCAAATTAACTCCTAAATGGAGCTAATCTTTAAAGTTAGTCTAATTATCTACTATAATACTTACAAAAATTAATTACTCCTAAATTAAAAGAGGAAATTACTAATTTAAAGCTAAAAGGCTAAAAATGCAAAAGTACCCCAATTTAGTGACTTTTATTTTAATAAAGCAACTAATTTACTAATTAACTTAAAAAAAATAGAAATAAATCCTAAATTCAACGCATGGGGTTTTTTTATTTATATTTTTTCATTTTCGTGATTTAAATAAAACAAACATGCATATAAGAATGCAAACAATTAACAAAAAAAATACTACAAAAAATCTATGACATTGCAAACAATGGAAAAAATTATTTTGAATTTATGGGAGTAATCATATAAGGTAAAAATTACGTACTCACAGCTGCCCCTCTTTGCTCGAAAACACGAAGAGTTTTCGTGCAAAGACAAGTGAGCGGATACGAGTGATTTTTGCCCGTTTAAACACTCCGTGTGAAGCATTTTTGAAAAGTTTGACCGCACCCTGCTTCTGAGGTTTCCTACATATCCTTGGCTAAAAAGGAATCAGGTCAGTGTAGTTCGGGAGTGTCTGGTAGCTGGACTACCAGGAGCTGTGATTTCACTGCTGTTGCTGCTGCTACTGCTCGCTGACCTCCTTATTACACCGTGGTAAAATAAAAGGAGCTAGCCTAAGCTATGATCTATGAGTTACAAAAGATCCTATCTATGTCTTCAAACTTGCTCTTGTGTTGCCTTGAGCTTGTATCTTGTGTTCTGGCAATGGGATTCTTGTTGTTGCCTTGGCAGTATTTTGCCATTCCTCTTGATGATGCTTGATTACTACAATTTGAAATATGTGTCCATTTTTCAGGTGGGCTCCTGCTTGCGATGCTTGAAAAGGTATTCCCTTGTTCTCCAGGTGGGCTCCTGATTGCCATGCTTGAAAAGTATTCCCTTGTTCTTCAGGTGGGCTCCTGACTGCGATGCTTGAAAAGTATTCCCTTGTTCTCCTGGTGGGCTCCTGATTGCAACAAAATAGGCAAACAAAGAAAATTTTCTGCCCCAATTTGGTGACTGGGCTCATCATGTTATCAGATATTAAAATTAAAGGCTACAATTTGGATTGTACTTCCCTTGTTTTCCAGGTGGGTGCCTGACTGCTGAAACTTGAAATGGATTCCCTTGTTCTCTAGGTGCGCTCCCGATTGCTGAACTTTTGAAATGGATTCCCTTGTTCTCCAGGTGGGCTCCTGATTGCAACAAAACAGACAAAAATGAAGAAACATTTCTGCCCCAGTTTGGTAACTGGGTATAACATGCTATCCAATATTGAAACAGACAGTTAAAGTTGAATTGTACTTCCCTTGTTCTCCAGGTGGGTGCCTGATTGCTGAATTTGAAACATATTCCCCTGTTCTCCAGGTGGGCTCCTTCTTGCTGCATTTGAAAGATATTCCCTTGTTCTTTAGGTGGGCTCCTTCTTGCTGAACTTCTGAAATGGATTCCCTTGTTCTCCAGGTGGGCTCCTAATTGCTGAACTTTTGAAATGGATTCCCTTGTTCTGCAGGTGGGCTCCTGATTGCTGAACTTTTGAAATGGATTCCCTTGTTCTCCAGGTGGGCTCCTGATTGCTAAAACTTGAAATAAATGCCTCTATTCTCCAGGCGGGCTCCTGACTGCTAAAACTTGAAATATATTCCCTTGTTCTCCAGGTGGGTACCTGATTGCTGAACTTGAAATGTATTCTCTTGTTCTCCAGTTGGGCGTCTGATTTCAACAAAATAACAAACAAAGAAAATTTCTTGCCCCAGTTTGGTGTTGGGCGCGTCATGTTACCAAATATTAAAAATTTGAATTGTACTTCCGTTGTTCTCTAGGTGGGCGCCTGATTGCTGAACTTGAAATGTATTCCCTTGTTCTCCAGGTGGGCGACTGATTGCTGAAACTTGAAATGTATTCCCTTGTTCTTCAGGTGGGCGCCTGATTGCTGAACTTGAAATGTATTCCCTTGTTCTCCAGGTGGGCGCCTGATTGCCGAACTTGAAATGTATTCCCTTGTTCTCCAGGTGGGAGCCTGATTGCTGAACCTTGATGTGTATTCCCTTGTTCTCCAGGTGGGAGCCTGATTGTTGAACTTGAAATGTATTCCCATGTTCTCCAGGTGGGCGCCTGATTGCTGAACTTGAAATATATTCCCTTGTTCTCCAGGTGGGCGCCTGATTGCTGAAACTTGAAATGTATTCCCTTGTTCTCCAGGTGGGGGCCTGATTGCTGAAACTTGAAATGCATTTCCTTGTTCTCCAGGTGGGCGCTTGATTGCTGCATTTGAAAGATATTCCCTTGTTCTTCAGGTGGGCTCCTGCTTGTGATGCTTGAAAAGGTATTCCCTTGTTCTCCAGGTGGGCTCCTGATTTCCATGCTTGAAAAGTATTCCCTTGTTCTTCAGATGGGCTCCTGATTGCAACAAAATAGGCAAACAAAGAAAATTTCTTGCCCCAGTTTTAATCAAAGAAAGATTTGTTAATATGAAATGGTGGTTAGCTGCTGGCATTCTTGTTGGCCATATTCCTGCTTCCGATTTTGCTCTGACTTACTTCCTTGGAATTGCTTTGAAATGCCTCGACTTCCTGACTGAATTTCAACCCTCTGACTTTGATAACCCAAATGTTGTATCCATTATTGCCTTTTTATGTTTCCTACCCTTCTTGCGAAACTTTGCTTCTCCTTCATAATTATCTGATTATTCCACTGATGAGATTTTTATTGGTTCTTCATGCTTTACTTTCTTTTGATATGCTCCAACCTTGTTGTGCCGTACAACTGGGAAGCTGGTAGTTAGCCTTGACATCCTTCTTTTGTTTTGAATTGAACTGACACTGAAATGTCTTATAGACATACTTCAAAAGAATGAAATGCAATGACCTCGAAAGTTTTGAGGATAGAAAGACTCGAAAACGAATGAGTTATGATAAAGAGAAAGAGGATATGACTTATATGAGTGGAAAGGTTGATACCACTGATTGTGCCATGCATTTTGGATTAACCAACTTAGTCTGTCCAACCAATAAACTGTCAATTGCCACATTTGATGTTCTATACTTTCACAGCCGACTTTTACCAAAAACCCAAATCTTGCTTGTTTTGCCACCTTTCAACCACATACTTATTTCATTTGCTCATATGAAAAACTCACTTTTGCCTTACGGTGCCCGTTAGGGTTTTCACCAATAAGACTCTCTCATTTTGATATCTCTCA
>MU757200.1:7328-56200 GCA_026770625.1 Nicotiana glauca
GAAAAAAAATAGACTTAGACCAAAACAGGGGCAATGGAATAGTGTTTTCCTTTAGGTTTTCTCTACTACTCCCTCTTCCAGAATTTATTTTTTAGAGTGTATATCAGCCTCTAATCTTCTAAAAATCTCCATTTTTCAGAATGTGTATCAGAATCTCTGTCCTGTTTTTCAGAATCTCTCCTCAACTGATGGCTAAAGGACTTTCTTAAAACTGATCGGTTAGAAGAACTCTCACTGATGGTTTCAAAACTCTAAAACTGATGGTTAAAGCTCTAAAAACTGATGGTTCCAGGAGTAAAACTGATGGTTCAAAAAAACTGTCCCTATTCTGAAAATTTTCTCTCTTTTATAACCTAAACTCACTGTCACACCTCCTTTTTACATTATACTACTTTACCCGTGAGGGCGTAGAGGAGTTTTTCCAATTTAAGGACAGTCGGAACGGGATTTATTTATTTAAATTTCAGAGTCGCCACTTGGGAAAATAATGGTGTCCTAAGTCACCGGTTTAATCCTGAACCGAGGAAAGTTTGACTCTGTTATAGTTTGCGAACGAGAAATTCGGATAAGGAATTCTGTTAATCCGGGGACAGTTCATCTAATCAGTCCAGATTAATCATGACAAATAGAATCCAAATGCAAATTTCGAATACAATTAGGGATAAATCTAATTATATTAAAGCTAAAACATCAGCAACACGGAATGAATTTAGTCCAAAGGCTGAATAGATCTCTACATTTCATTTCATCACTTCAAATCATCATCAATTTAACGGATCAGAACCAATACATGGAGTTAAAGAAAAATGAAAGAAGACAGAGTCAGTAGCAGCTGATCAACAATCAGCAAAGTTAATCAACAGCAACAGGTACTATTTGAACCAGAACAGCGTCAAAAGCCTAGAGGTGAAGAGAGAAGAAGCAGCACCAACGAAAATGCTCAAAACAAACTTGATAGAACCCAGCAAACTTAAATCTAAGCCCAAGACTACTTCCAACAACAAATACCCAAACACAGCTTAACTAATACCCAAAATAACTCGAAATTAAACCCAGTAAACCTCTGAAAACTTCAGCAAACTCAAAACTTATCCAAAATCAGTCAAACAGACTCAAAATTGCATCGAAAATCAAACTAATGAACCTCTGAAACTTCAGGAACTAGAAGAATGGAAATCATCTATTAGAAATAAAAATTAACTTGAATTATCTAATGGAACAGTATTTTTTGGATATTTCTTAAGGTTTTTAATTGTTTTTGGATTTTGGATGTTTGAATTTCAAAAACTAGATCTGAAATTAGAGAAGAAGCTTTTTTGGGGGAATTTTTGGAAGCTCCCAAAACTTATCAAACAAGGCAGTATCTACTGCCTTTTATAGGCAAAGGTTGAGGGGTTTTTCAGATTTCTTTATATTATTTTTGGTCCCTCACTTTGTGACTTATTTAACAAGTTAACATTCACAATATTAAACATACAACACTTGCTAGAACCTTATAAGGATTTCTTATGCAATTATGAACAAATTCTTTGGGCTTTATTCCCTATTTTACCCTTTGACCTTTCCCTTGGGCCACTTAAGTTTATAGTCATTCTATTTCCCCCTTAAAGTATTGAATATCTACAAATATTACCAAACAGAGACATGATACACCTAACGCTTTCAAATGGATCTAAAGCAAGTAAAACAACCAATTCAAATCTGATGAACTACTAACAATCTGATTTTCAATTATAATCAGATCACAAATCCAAACAATTGAACTAATTTATACAAATCTAATAATTCATACCTAATTAATACTAAAGATATAAGGCTAAATGAAGCTAAGACCACGACTAAAACAGCAATGTTAATTCCAATTATCAACTCAATACAATTCAAGCTCGTACCAAATCAAATATACCAGAATCAAAACAAACCATAAAGAACAAAACAAAAGTTAAATTGAAACCCTAGAACCCTAAGTTAAGTATCATGAAGAATAATTGATTGCGAGGGAAGATATCCTAATTGAAGCTAAACAACAACAAAACAGACAAATCTTAAACAAGAGAAAATTCAACAATCAAAAGGAAAAAAGGCTTACTGATTTTGGCTTTCATTAAAATGAACTCCGGCCTGTCCTTCAACTGATATGGTTCATTAACAACATCCTAAGCAACTTGAACTTGACAGACTTCTAAATTCGAACACCCTAATTTCGGGATTTTGAGTGGTTAAGGCTGGATTTGGATGGAACTAGCCTAGGTTATTTAGGAAGAAGAGGGTAAAGATCTCTTAGGATGGAGTTTTGGGGGAATTAACTGTAGCGCCGCCACTAGAATACAAAGGCGGCGACTCGGGTTTTTGATTTTTAACTGAGGATTCGAAGGGTTCCGACGTGTTTTGGGGAAAACAAGACCTAGATTGGGAATAAGGAGGATGAGGAGAAGGCATAGTGTGATTTTGGGAGTCATCGGCGTAGGTAGGGTTTTGGCGGAATCTTCGATCCAAAATTCGAGTTGATTGACTACGATTTGGGAAAAACTAATCATGGGTTTGGATAGGGAAGAATGATGCAGTTCAGGGGTGTAAATTTGGGGTGCTTTGGACGCCAGCCGCCGCCGTAGGTGATTTCCGGCGGCGGCAGGCGGCAGAGACGGTGATGAGTCTCTAGGGTTTGTGAGGGAGACAAGAAGGGGGGGTAGGGCTTATCCGACCATTTTATATTAAGGGGTCATCAATTTTGAGCCGTCTGATTGATCAACCTCGACGGCTACGATCAAATAACCCCTAAAACTATGTCGTTTGGATATTAAGGGGTTGTACCGTGCAGGGGTTGGGTTTTGGATTGGGTAAGGGCGGGTAAACAACTTGGGCCAGGCGGAGATAAATGCAAAAATGGCCCAAATTTATTTTCCAATTAAGTCCACACATATTTTTTTAATTGTTTTCCCTTTTATTTTTATTTTTTTTCTTCTTTTATTTTTCAAAGTTTTCATTTGTGTTTATTTTTTCTGATTTTATAAAAATACAAAAAATTAAATCAAAGACCTAATGTAATTCAAAGTTAAACTATTTAACTCCTAAAATTATTTAAAACTATTCCGTGACGAATTCACAATTAAAACAATTAAAATGCAAAAGTGAACTATTTTTGTCATTTTCTTTATATGTGAACAATTTTAACTACTGAATGACACTAAAATATGAAATTAAACCTAAATGACAATGCATATTTTTTGTATTTTTATATGAATTAAAATGCACAAACAAAATGCAACAATTACTAGAAAATGCCACAAAATTCACAAAAAATTATAAAATACTAAAGAAATTGTTTTGTTTGAAATTTTGGGAATTATTGCTTAGGGAAAAAATCATGTGCTCACATTGACGTTGCTAGATTTTGGTGAATTTGAAGTAAGAATTAAAAAGGAATTCGGCTCCAGGTATGTATGGCTAACTTTGAACTTGGTAAAATCACCTTATTTGGGTATTCGAGTGCTTGGTATGTGATTTCTACGTGAATTGGTGTGAAATTCTTATGGTTGGTATGGTTGAGTGATTGTGGTTTTGCCTTCACTATATTGATGCAAGTAATTGAAAATAAACTAGATTTGTGATTGTGAATGTGCTATGTGGTAGGAATTGTGACACAAGTGATGGAAGGAAATGGGAATTGATGTATTTCGGAATAACTGTGGTAGCAATACATGTAGCCTAACGTGGAAGATTATCGTTGTGACCTATCTATGCATATGAGTTGTGAAATACATGGAAATGGTATTGATGGCCTTGGAAGTTCATGTAAATTTTTGTTGTCACTCCTTGAGAATTATTGTTGTTATTTCTTGAGAATTGTTGTTGTTATTCTTGTGACTTGTTGGTTGTGGTGTTGCTTGTGATTTGTGATTGCTTGGTGGGATCGGGTTGCACGCCACAACACGAAGTAATAAGGTGTGGGTTGTGGTGATAAGGGTGGACGAGGTAATAAGGGTGGCCGAGGTAATAAGGTTGGAAAGCGATCGAAATCGCCATTGAAATGAAATTTTGAACCAATTGTGAAACTATTGATGTGGAAATGTGGAAGGGGAAACATGAGAGATTGTAAATTTGTTTGGTTTGATTGTTCTCTCCTTATGGATTTGATTGTTATTTCTATTAAAATTACATACTTGTTTATGGAGGAGAGGTTGTATACCTGTTTGGCTTAATTGTTCTCTTCCTGTGGATTTGATTGGGGTTCTATTACTACTGCTTACCTTTTTATGGTTCGAGTTTACTTGGAGCAAAGTTTGTTCATACATACCAGTACAATTCAAATGTACTGACGTCCCTTTTGCCGGGGACGCTACATTCGTGTTATGATTGCAGGTGGATCTGTAGCAGGTACTCCAGCCCAACGTTCGTAGCTCTCCCTCCGCCTCCCATCAGCTTTTTGGTGAGCCCCATTCCCCTCGGGGCCCTGCGTGGTTTAGGCCGCTTGTTTCCATAGTTTTATTTTACTGTTGTGTAAGGAATCCGGAGCCTTGTTACCGGCAAATACTGTATTATCCTGTTGTACTTTTAGAGGCTCCGTAGATAGTGGATGTGGGTAAAAGCTTATGTATATCCCCGTTTCTTTTGTTGGGCAACGAATTAATAACTTCACTCACTACTACGTATGTATATTTTGAAAAAGGTGTTTTAAGTTAATTATATGGCTAGTTCTTGCAAATAATGAGTAAGGAAAACATGGGGTAACGCGTGGGGTAGGAAAGGCACCCAGGTCCGCTTGGCTGGGGCTTCTCGGTCGGGCACCGGTCATGTCCCTCGAATTTGGGGCGTGCCAAGTCTGGCCGAAGCCAATCAATTCAAATGTTGCAAAGCGATACTATGTGTAACCATTTATGAATTTTTTATGATGTAATTTGAACTACGCCTGACCTAATTCCCATTAAGAGGGGATACGTAGGCAACTCTATGGGTTCGGTCACAATTCAATAAAATTTCCATTTCCCCCCGCTATTGGAAATTGGGGCAAAATTTTGAGGAGGACCCTCAAAATTCTGAAGTTGATCGTAAGCCATTCATTTAACGCAGCCGTCAGAAGCACCAGCCCAGTAAACTAGGGCAGAATTTTGAGAAGGACCCTCAAAATTCCGGAGCAAGAGAGGTTGCAATGTCTTGAATCGCGTCGCAGTTGTCGGTTCATCTAAAGAAAACTGTTTTCAATTATATATTTATATACCATTATTTTACTAAATCATGCATGACTATTATCGAATTGCTCTATTTGGCAACGCTGCCCTAAATGATACACAACGTCGAGCAGGACAAGCAAAGGCCATGGGAAGACGAACTAACCTTCCCCCTTTACAAAACTCACAATTTTTCTTTGGATACAGGCACTCAATTCACAATACCGTTGGATACACTCGTACTTTCTCAAGAATGCAACTTCTCGGAATCATCACCTATTTATGATTGCTATCCGTACACAACATCCCTAGCAACCACAATGATGCAATCAACTATCAGTTATCATATACCAGCTAAGAGATTTCGTTGTTATTCGCCTCTCTCTTTCCATCACATAAATCTACCCTTCTGCCTTTCGAGACTAAGCACTGTCTCCATCTACATTTCCTGCATTTTTGCATAAGGCTACATTCCTGCCTTCCGAGACTAAGCACTGTCTCCATCTGCATTATCTTCATTTTGCATAAGGCTAATTTTCTGCCTTCCGAGGTTAAGCTCTACCTCCATTCTACATTTCTCTGCATTTTGCATAAGGCTACCCTTCTGCCTTTTGAGACTAAGCATTGTCCTCGTATGCATTATCTGCATTTTGCATAAGGCTACCTTTCTGCCTTCCGAGGTTAAGCTCTACCTCCATCCTGCATTTCCCATTTTGCATAAGGCTACTTTTCTGCCTTCTGAGGTTAAGATCTACCTCCATCCTACATTTCTATGCATTTTGCATAAGGCTACCCTTACTGCCTTTCGAGACTAATGTCTGTCTCCATATCTCTGCATTTTGCATAAGGCTACTTTTCTGCCTTTCGAGACTAATGTCTGTCTGCATATCTCTGCATTTTGCATAAGGCTACCTTCTTGCCTTTCGAGACTAAGTTCTATCTCCATATCTCCGCATTGCATAAGGCTACCTTTCTACTTTTTGAAACTAAGCTCTGTCTCCATCTTGCATCGGCTGAAATATCGTCTTTATTTAAATCTTGCATTGGCTGAAAGATCGCCACCTTCTGTATTTCATTGGATGAAAGATCGCCACCTTTTGCATTTCATGGGCTGAAAGATTGCCAAATCGTCCAAAGGCGTCATTGTTCGGAGGCACCATTTTCATAGCCCAAGAACGCCATGCCATGGCTTGAGGACCCCGTTATCTTTGCATATCATTATTCAAAGGCATCATGGTTCGGAGGTGTCATCCTCATAGCCCGAGAAAATCATTTCATAGACTGCAAATCCATTATCATACGCTTTATAGCCCCGGACATCATGGTTTGAGGACGTCATCCTACCCGTCCGAAGACAGCATTCAAAGTCCAATGGGAACTTGCATCACGTTTAAATTTATGCACAATATATGTTTGTATTGCTCACTTGCAGGTACACCGGCTAGTAACGGCCATCTCAGCAGGAGTGATCCCGCTCCAGTTCCCGTAGCCTACCAGATTTTGACTACCTTTTCTCAACATAAACATCGCGTCCGCCTTTTAAAATCTCGGTCTGCATTTTCGGTCAATGGATCCTGAACTACATATGGCCTGATTCCTGTAATACCAGGGATATGTAGGCAGCTCAATAACCAGAGCTCGGTCAAAATTCTTTGCAAATCACCTCTTTCGGTCAAAATTGGCCATCCTATCTTTACCCGATAACTCTTTCATCCTTCCCGGGTAAAGAGGGGCAGTTGTTGATACCTAATTTTTCCCTAGGTATTTTTATACTCAAAATAATTTTAAAATAGCATATATATGCATATATGGGCATACCCAAGTGTTTTGGTATTTTTCTATTTTTAAAGAAATTTCAAAATCAATTTATCATCTATTTTAATACTACAAAATTCAATAATTACTCCCAGAGTTATCACTTTGGCGAATATTTCATTTTATTCTAATATTTACACTAAATATAGTTTAAATAAATTTTTCATATTTTTACACATTTATTTGTTATATTTAAAGCTAAATTACATGTAATTGCAATTATAGCCAATTTTACAATTAATAGCATTTTACAATTATAAAATTATTTCCAGTATTTTTAAATTAATATTTATACATTATTAATTACTTTAGTGCTTTTAATTTGTTTTTAAAATCATTCTCACTATTTTATAAAATGAAAGGGACACAATTGGCTATTTAAAAACTGGCCTCATTTCGTTTCAATTACAGCCCATTTTGTATTTCAATTATAGCTACAATCAACCCAATTTCAATTACAAATGAGCTGACCCAATTATTCGCCCCTAGTCCAATTAGATAACCCGCCCGGACTTAACATTTAATCCTAACCGTTGATCTAACAGATCAACGGCTAACCTACAACCTTTCCTTTTTAATTTACCAAACCCCCCAACCCTAATTCATTTTCCTCTACCCGCCGCCCTTGAATTTCCTTCCTCTCCCATTCTCTCTGCAAACCCTAGTCACCACCACCCAAGCTAACCCTAATCCCTTCGATTCTCGTCAGTATTCATGGCTTCTCAGGTCGTGAAACCCTCATACTCACCTCTTATCGCCCTTGTGCGCTTGGTATTCGAAGGTTTGAGGCTAGAACTCAAAGATCTCCACCCAGATCTCTCCCGACTTGAGGTTTCCAGCCATCTCCGGCTTGGCTCCGGCATACCTTAGCCTCCTGAGCCTGTTTCCAGTCTTATCCGACTTAGATTGGACATTTTCGAAGCCTTTCTCATTCTAGGATTCACCTAAAACCATAGTTGTTCGAGGTTTTTCTCTGACTCTCTTCAGATCTGTGTGTATTCATGCTTTACTTTGAGTTTTTAAAAGGTTTCCCCAACTTTTCTTTATAAAATTCTTTTTCTTTAAAAGTCACTTCTTTCTAATTTAGGGTTTTTGAAAATGCTTATGTGTTTTCTGATTTTTTTCTTCTCCCTTTCTCGTGTATGTTTGTCTCTACCATTTTATTATGTTTTCTCTTTTTTACACATGTTCTTCTACTATGTTTGCTTTGTTTTGTTCTTCATTCTAATATATTTTTGTGCTATGTTTTCACATGCTATGTTTCTGTGCTATGTTTTCACATACTATGTTCTGCTACTTGCCTTCCACCACGACTTGATATGCTTCGCCTACTATATTTTCCTACCATGTTCATTAAGTGTTCTTAGTTTGCCTAAGTATATTTTCCTCTACTGTATCTTCTACTCTCATTCTGTTTCGAATTAGTTCCCTAACTCTGTTTGCATTAAACCTTCTACTGTATCTGCTTGTTTCCTTTTCTTTGCATTTGATTCAAGTCGAAAACCCTAGGATTTTGGGTTTTTGGCGAGTTTGGTCTTGTGTGTTTGGACTATGATTCTATTTGAGCCATGTGCTCTCTCAAACTAACTTTAGATCCATGTACTGAGTTTGAATCCTTTTGTGTATGAATTCTTCTATACTAGACTCCTCTGATTAACATGACACCCCTTTTGTATGTGTTAAAATTTTTCTTCAAAAGGTTTTTCAACTTGTGTTCGAATCAGAATCCTTTTTTTGGGGGTTTAATTGATTGCTACTGATTCTTCTTAAATCAAACCTTTTCCACCTTTCTGGCTTGGTTCATTCATATAAATCTTTGATTCCTGATTTCTTGGGTGATTTTATTTCCTTAAAATGTTGCAACCGTGTACTGTCAAGACCCTGTCCTTAAAAAATATTTATGTATTTACCCCTAATTGCCTACTATGCACAAGATGCTTACTTGATATCTTTCCTTAAATACTCTTCTGTTCATTACCATTTAAGTTTGAACTCTTTAATTAAAGAAAGTTCTTCTACTTATTGATTCTAATTGGTACATGGTTATTTCTTTGCCTTATTATCTTCCTGTTTTCAAACTATAAATACATGCTCTTTTATTAACACAACACCAACACTCGTAGTTTTTCTGAACTCACACTTACACTCAAAAGGTATTCTCTCTTGTTGCTTGTACTGTGGCCTATTTGCAAGACTTCTTCTTTCTTTTGCTTGTCTCTCTCTGAAATTGATATGTCGTAGTTTTGATTCCAGCATCAACTCCAATGTGTTTACTTACCAGTTCTGTTTTACTTTACTGCCTGTAGAATTTAACCTCTGTGGTAATGTGCTTATATCTTGTTTATGTCCTGCAATGAATCCAATTCCCCATGTCCCTCTATGTGTTTGGGCTGCAGTTTAAGACATGGCAATATACAAAGTTATTGTCCATGGATATAAACCAGATCCTTTGGGTCTTAAGCTCTTTCAATTTCCTACTCCACATTCCCTTATGTGTGTTTGAGTTAAGGTTTAGCCTGACAGCATCCAAATTGTTGTTCAGGGTTAAACCTCACCTTCAACAGGTCCTAACTATCTAATTTTTGGCTGCGAGGTTGGTCAGGGGTGTGCCAGCATACCATGTTGCTGGGCATGACCACTAGCCTGCCTTGGCAATCCCTAATTCCCTCTATTGCACTTACACCTACTCTTAGCTTCTAAGTTTAGCCCCCCCTCCTGTGAGCCTTGCTTTGGGACCTTGAGCTCCCTATGAACTTGGAAATGGGAAGGCTGGCCCTTCCACACTGCACTTTAATCCAATTATGCAATGATACCTGGGGTGCAAGCATTGCATGGAGTTCTTGAAACTCCTTGGAACTTTGACACACCCCCAAATAAGAGAAAGGCTTTGGAATCTGATCCTGGAAGTTAGTTCATCTCATATTGTTAGACCTTGAGTTTGGATTAGGCTTCTTGGTTATAGCTTAAATTTCTTATGTAATTTACTTTTCTAATTTGCTCTGGTCTGTAATAATTTGTAATAACTTATGGGGTTTTAGTAAAGAAGGGGAGGGTCACTTATGTATGCATACGAGTAGACATCATGATCTTAGGTATTTTATTCCAGTAATCACAGCCTGTTTTCACTTCTGCATTTCATATAGAAACACTGACTATAGGATTCTGCACTTCTGCATTTCATATAGAAATCCTACCTATAGGATTCTGCATTTCTGCATTTCATATAAAAATTCTGAATATAGGATTCTGCAATTTCTACACTTCATATAGAGATCCTGACTATAGGTTTTCTGCACTTATGCATATACAGAGATCATGTCTTTAAGGTTCTGCATTTTAGATCTATCATTAGGCAAACAACTGTAGGTTAAATGATAATCAGTTGCATTCTAGATACCTTGTCTATAGGACTCATGCACTTTCATAATCGTTTTGAAATTAACAACGCCTAGAAAGCATGCCTATAGGAACTGTTAACCAAATCTGAATCGCCTCACTCATGTTAAGTTGAATCTATCACTAGTAGTGCATTATCAACTGTAGAACTTGTATTATTCTATTAAAAACTGGCAAACCTTTCTGTAATAAGTTTACTTCTTTATTTCTGAAACCAGTAGATATCATGCCTATAGGTTTCACTTAGGCAAACTGGTAGGTAATTAATTAACTACATCGGTCTTCGATAATTACAACCAAGGGAGGCCTAATTCGGACTTATCATCTGAGAAATATGTGATAAATCATCCCGCCTAATGTTTAAATTTAATTCAGACCTAATCAGTACATGTAAGGCATGCTAGACTACATGTTCTGTGATTAAAGGAGGTTTGTCTGAGCCTTAATTGTTATGTGCCCCCCATAACTGTCTTATGTGTTTTATATGACGCCTTAGAATTTTAACCTTTTTAAACCCTTGAAAAGCCCTAAACTCCCCTCCCCTTTACGATTAGTAGTCCTAAATGCCTCCAGGACTGATAGGATTGGGACGGGTAGTAGCATGCAATAAATAATGATACTATTCCGCGCTTTAATACCTTAACAGGGTGGGAAGTGTAGAATATGGATATGATGACCAGTGCGCTAATATCACGTGCGACCCCTCTTCTGAGGAGTGATTGATGGATATTGCATTGATGTGATCCATATCAATCATAAACCTAGGACCCCTCTTCCTTTATTTACTTCCATATCTTCTTGTAAAATCTTTAAATCTTTCTTTTCATAAAATTCTGTCCCCTTTACTTATCTTCACAAGTTTTCAATTTATTGCAATGTTATATGCAAATTTTCATTTGAACTTTATTTTCTATGTGTTTATGTAAAGTCACAATTGTAACATGGTCGGGAACCACACTTGTGGATCTTGAGGGGTGCCTAACACCTTCCCCTCGGGATAATTTCTAGACCTTACCCTAATCTCTGGTTTCTTCAACTCAAACCCTCCAAAAGTGTCCTAATGCACTATAATCGTTAGTTGGCGACTCTCCAACTCCAAAACCCAATTCTCACAAGGGAATAGAGTTGTCCTCACAGATGTCGTAAACCCAATTTTGCCTTAGAAAAAGGGGGCATCAATTTACGCTACCCCAAAACCTGGTGTCACATAACTCACGAACTTCTAAGAGTTTACTAAATACAATGCTTTGAAAGAAATTACAAAGTGTTTGTCCCGAAATACAAGGGATATCAAGCTAAAAACAAGATAAGGCAGACGCCGGGCACGCGGACGCCTGCAAGGCTACCTCGGTATATCACTCTGGACTGAAGGTCTGCTCTCGATCTACTGCTGTTGCTGACCAAAGCCTAGATCTGTGCAAAACGAACAGAGTGTAGAATCAGCACAACCGATCCCATATGCTGGTAAGTGCCTGGCCTAATCCCGGCGAGGTAGTGACGAGGCTAGGACAGACCAGTCAAACCTGTGCAGTTCAATACATACATATATATATATATATATATATATATATATATATATATATATATATATATATATGTAACGGAATAGGAATACAGAAATTTAACCAGTCAAAGGGAGGGGAGTATGTTGTAGGACTGTAACAATTCGGATATAAAATCACTAAATAAGGAATGAAACTATACAACTACAATATCAATGAGAGTAAGAAAACAACAGTTGTACATCATCATCCTTCATACTTTTACTCTCATTCTCACCAAATCAATCATATAAAGTACACAGCATCACCCTTCGTGCTTTACCTCACTTAATAATGGCACGGAATGATTCTTCGTGCATTAACACTCATATCATGGCACGGAATGATCCTTCGTGCATTAACGTTCATATCATGGCACATAATGTTCCTTTCTGCATTATTATTCGTATCATGGCACGGAATGTTCCTTCGTGCATTAACATATTCCCATCACAATCGTGCACGGCATCACCTTTCGTGCTTTATCACTCTTCCTCACCCAAACAACAATCACAAACAATGGGGCGAGGGAATAGACAACAATGATAGAAATTCTGGCAAGGGAAAACACAAGTAAATAGTTACATCCCGGTAAGGGAACAACACCAATAACTTTCACATCCCGGAAAGGGAGATAATCAATATATGAAATAACCCGGCAAGGGTATAATTTAAAGATCTTTCCTCTTTCTTTCATTTTCTACACATCACTTTCATTACCACTTGAGCCAATGCTCCAAAGGGCAAAACAAATCATATTCTTCCTCATTTCATAGAATAACTTGAGCAAATACTCCAATAAGTACAATAATTCATAAACTTCTCAATTCATCATATAACATGAGCCACTGCTCTTTTACGTTCAAATTCATAATCTTTTTCGCAGATATTTCACAACGAGTAGAATTCACCTCTAAAGCAAGAAATATACATCATGACTCAAATGTTCACAATTCATCGACTCACGATTATGCTAGACACCAACATATAGATACTCGTCACCATACCTATATGTCATACTCCACATAAAACAGGTAGCAAATAGGACTCAACTCCTAATCCCTCAAGCTAGAGTTAGACCGGACACTTACCTCAATGCTTCAAACTCAACTCAAGCCTCAAGTATAGCTTTACCCCTCCATTCCACCACAAAACCGATCGAATCTAGTCACAAATTACTTAAATACATCAACAAATGCCAATTGAATCAATTTGAATGCATAAAAATGAGTTTCGCAAAGTTTTACCCAAAAAGTCCAAAAATGCCCCCGAGCCCACATGGTCAAAACCCGAGGTTCGAAACAAAACCCGGTTACCCGTTCCCCCAAGAATCCATATCTATGATTAGTTTTGAAATCGGACCTCAAATTGAGGTCAAAATCCCCAATTTTAAGAAAACCTAAGTTCTACCCAAAATCCCCATTTTCACCCATGGAAACCCTTGATTTTAAGATAAAAACATGTTTAATGATGTTAAAGATTGAAGTAATTAAGTAAAAATTGACATACAAATGATTTAGAGAGGAAAGATTTCTTGGAAAATCACCTATGGAGTTTGTGTTTTGAAAGAATGAAGAAAAAGGGTTAAAAATTCATCTAAGTATGAAATTGCTGGGCCTCAGTTATGGGAATTGCGAACTTGGGTTTGCAATTGCGAACCCCGACTAGCTAACTTGGGAAATGCGAGGTTGAGTTCGTATTTGCTAACTCTAAAAAAAATGGGGGTCTTCGCATTTGGTACTAGTTATGTCGCATTTGCAACCAACACAGTTTCGCATTTGCGAAGTTCTAGATCGCATTTGCGATCAGCAAGTCAAGTCGCAGTTTTCGCAATTGTGATACAAAGCTCGCAATTGCCAGTAATCCTTTGCAAATGAAAAGATCACAGAGTTGAGCATACCAGATTTTTCAAAGTTCAAAAATGCACTCCGACACCTATCCAAAACTCACTCGTGCCCTCGGGGCTCCAAACCAAACATACGCACAGTCTCGAAAATATCCTACAGACTTACTCATGCGATCAAATCGCCAAAATAACATCATATACGTCGAATCAAGCCTCAAAACTCAAGATTTCTTCAAAATTTTCATAAAACACTAATTTTCCAATTTAAGTCCGAAGTGCGTCAAATGACGTCCGTTTTTAACCAAACTTCACAGAAAGCGCTTAAATCATATATAAGATTTGTATCGGGCGTCGGAACCAAAATACGGGCCCGATACCATAGTCTTTTAATCACATTTCTTTTCCATTTTCCTTAATTAGTTCCAGAAAATAATTTCACACAAAAATTCATTTCTCGGGCTTGGGACCTCAGAATTTGATTCCGGGCATATGCCCAAGTCCCATATTTTCCTACGAACCCTCAGGCACCGTCAAATAACGGGTCCTGGTCCGTTTACCCAAAATATTTACCAAAGTCAATTTTAATCATATTAATATAAAAATATATCATTTTTTCTCACACAATTCATATTTAAGCTTTCTGGCTATGTGCCCGGACTACGCACGCAAATCGAGGCAACCCTAAATGAGGTTTTCAAGGCCTTGGAGACACAGAATGGATAAGAAATCAGGTGATGACCCTTTGGTTCATCACATATATAAATCCATGATTTCCTCACATTTTTATTATACTATTACTGGACCGTTAGCAAGTGTCGAAGTCGACCTCTCGTCTCTACTTCTTCGAGATTAAACAGGATACTTGCTGAGTACACATTGTTTTTGTACTCATGCTACACTTGCTGTGCATTTTTGTTGTATTGACACTTGCATTTCTAGTCGCCTACTGGGCGTAGCAGCATGGTTTATACAAAGACTTATGTGAGTTGCACTTCTCAGGGCGACCCGCAGCCAGTAGAGTCTCTTTCAGTTATCTGTATTTATTTCCTGTCCAATATTATATTCTGGAGTTTGTTGCATTCTTCGTTTTAAATTCTCATACACGTGTGACATCGGGTTCTGGGATGATTATTGGGTATCTTGTATTTATTTCCAAACATTCTTTTATTTTCTTGGTAAACATTGTCTTTTACCTGTAAAATTGAAGGAAAATCATAGTTTTTGTCACGATGCAAACCTCGCTTCGATCGTGATAGCGCCTCTCCTGAGGACAAGGCCAGCCAACCAACCCTTTTTCTTTTTCAGAATGATTAAAAGTAAATACTCAAATTTTATAAGATTATATAACCATAATTTAAACAGAGATGTTCTCATTTAAGTGCGAAAACAACCCAAAACACAGCCCAAATCGAGGTGTCACAAGTCACGAGCATCTAGAAGGATTTTAATACAACTAAAAGGCCTGTAATATATAGAATACAATTTAGAATCAAAAGGAAGAAATCTGGTGCCGCTAAAGCTGGCGGTCACCTGACTCAGCTACGATAACAAAATCTCTAATCAGCTCAAAACCCGCTACAGGTGATCAAATACCTGCATCTGCACACGAGGTGCACGGAGTAAAGTGAGTACTCCAACTGAGTGAGTAATAAAAGTAAATAACAACTGAGCAGTAAGAAATCACGTATGGCAGATCATCATGTTGTATAGAAGCCGAGAAAACCTTTTTTGTGTAAAACGGTGAAACTGTGAAATCTTTAGAAAATTTCTTAACTCAGTTTAAGCCTCTTTTTGAAACATGACCCTTTCAATAATTACGCAAATGAATGCAAAACAAATAGTGCATATAATCACCCAATTCCGCCCCTCGGGCCCAACACTCAGTGATCAGATAATACCAGAACAGCAAATAACGATTTCAAGAAATAGCACAAGCAATAGATAATGGCAGACAAATGAGATAAAGTAAACACATAAAATAGTACTAATACCGCTGCGGCGTGCAGCTCGCTCCACGTTGTGCATCCCATTCCATTTATCGTCGACGACACTCACTGGGGGTGTGCACAAACTCCGGAGGGGCTTCTACAGCCCAAGCACAATATCAAGTTATCTCGTGGCATCAACCAGGCTCTCGGCCTCAGTACCAATATAATACTGCTGCGGCACGCAGCCCGATCCATACTCAGTGTAGAAATTTCCATAAGCCCCTCGTGCAATATTAAAATAGTAGTTCTCAGCTCCAAAAGGTCAATAAAGTATTGTTTAAGTTTTCAAATCTTAGAAAGGTGGCTAAGTTTGCAAAACAGTGTTTATAACTTTGGACTGAGATCAGATAATGTCAAATAATGTGGAAACAGTGATAACAAAACCCTGAAGGATTCAAATATTTGGCACGAAGCCTCAAGTATAACAATTAAATCCAAGTAAGGATGATCTCAAATGAATTCTAATCAAATACACGGTAAAAACATCACTCGGGATGGACCAAGTCATAATCCAAAATTCTAAATGACCCCACGCTCGTCATAGAGCGCGTGTCTCGCCTCAACATAGCACTACAATGTGCAATCCGGGGTCTCAAACCCTTAGGATATCATTAAAATTATTACTCACCTCGAACCGGGGAAATATATAGCTCGTGACGCCTTTGCCCCTCAAATGGCCTCCACGCACATCGAATTTAGCCAAAACCACAACGAATACATCACAATATGCTAAGGGAACAAAAACCCAATCGAAAATAGTCAATAACGGGCACAAATCCAAAAATTACCAAAACCCGAGCCCCAGGCCCACTTCTCAAAACTCCAAAATTTTTATATAATTATACTCCTCATCTCGCCACGAGTCTACACATATAAAGATTACCAAAATCAGAGTCCAAATGACCCCTCAAATCCCAATTGTTGCCCTCTTAAGCTTCAAGCCCTAAAACACCATTTTTGTCCATTAATTTCTTAAAATTTCAGCTCTAATCCAAGTATTTACACCATAAAATCATCTTTTTAAGTCCAAGAATTAATACCTGATCAAAGCCCCTAAACCCTCTTCAAAATCGCCCAAAAACTCTCCAAGTCCGAAGTGAAATATGTAACTCTTTCAAAAATTCGTGAAGATGGAATTAAATAGCTCTGCCCAGTCATTACCGCATTTGTGGTCAAAATTCGCATCTGTGACTCCCGCTTTTGCGGTCAACATGCCGCTTCTGCGGAAATTCACCAAGGCCCCATATACCGCTTCTGAGGACCATAAGTCGCATCTGCGACTCCGCTTCTAAGGGCCCAGCCCCGCTTCTGTGGAAAATTCCCTTAAGTCCAAATTCGCTTCTGCGGCCTCTATTTCACCCCGCAGAAGCGGAACTACCAGAAGCAGCAATATTTTTTCCTTTTCACAAGTTCAAAACTTCCCGTTAGCCATCCGAAATCACCCCGAGGCCCCCAAGACCTCAATCAAAAGCACCAACACCTCCTATAACGTCATTCAAACTTGTTCCAATCATTAAAACACCTCAATCAACATCAAAACCATCAAATTAAATCAAATCCAAGCCTAAGTTCTTCAAAAACTTCCGAAACACGCTTTTGATAAAAAACCCAACCAAATCACCTCTAAATGAGATGAAATTTTGCACACACATTTCAAATAACATAACGAAGCTAGGACAACTCTCGGAATTCCATTCCGACCCTCGGATAAAAATCTCACCTATCAACCGAAAATCGCCGAAATACTAGTTTCGCCAATTCAAGCCAATTTCCACATCGGACCTCCAAAACCCATTCCGATCGCACTCCTAAGTTATAAATCATCTGACGAAGCTAACCAAATCATAAAAACTTCGATCTGACCCCGTAGACACACAAGTCAACTCTTGGTCAAACACTTCAAATTCAAAGCTTTCAATTGAGACTATTCTTTCAAATTCATTCCGATTTCCCTGAAAACCAAAACCAACGATCCACATCAGTCATAATGCATAACACGGGGCAAGTCATGCCCAAGAACTAGGGATCAAAGTGCAAAAGCTCAAAACGACCGGTCGGGTCGTTACATCATTCCTCACTTAAACACACGTTCGTCCTCGAACGTACTTGGAGTTGTTCTAAAAAACACAACCAACCACTGAATAACCTTACCACGCATATACCCGGAGGTGATCCCACGTCACCTTATCTCACATAAGTTCGATAACACAATATAACTAAAATTTAACAATCCATCCCAGTCCATAAACCATAGAACCACATTTCCACTACCGAAATCATCCACAAGATCAAAACCTCACATCTATACTCTGAATAAGCCCGAACCAGCTGTAATAACCTATACCTGCAACCTCAGTGCCATTACATGATAAACTACATAACTCTAATGCTCGTAACAATAACTTCTATTCACAGCAGCTGTACACAATACCTAAATACCGATAGAGAAACTCTTGTCGACTAAATTATCATTCCAACAATTTCATATTTTGCTAACGATAACCGAAACACGCAATAAACCGTAACCATTTCTCATATTAACCATTCATGAGGCCTTTTCCCCTCTGGCAATTACCATAGCAAATTTTGAACCGAACCTCGATGTTAACCCAATCAAACATGCTGAAATCGAATCCGTTTGTATTCATTGATGATCCCAACGATCTCTTCTAACCAAACACACCATCCTGGTGACATGACACATCAATACGGGCCTAAGCCACAACTTGCATAACTACACGCACCAACAAGAAACAGTCTGAACATACTCCATCATGAAAATGACTCAATTGAAATAGTTGTACCTCAACCTCACCAGAACCACCACAACACAAGGTTGAGAATCCATCTCACATCATAGAATATAACATGCGAATCTAACCCGTGAGGTCATACCTCTATATATCCAAACACTGCTCCAAATGAAACACCTCAAGTCTCTATGCTCGAAATTGACGACCACACGCAATTTGATATCTGGAACCAAAGCAAATTATCATACCCACGGTGAGGCAAATAACATACACCACACAACCCTGAGAGGGTATAACCGATGCACCATTCACCGAGAAATACCCAATTACTCTTCCCGCTCGACTTCCACTATGAACCCCAATAGAACTGCACCATACGTGCTCATAACCAACAATCGTAACGTCTCGCAACACAAATGCAACTCGTAGACCTCCCCGATCACTAATAATCTCAATAACAATTGAATCAACCTATCCCTCAAAAATACAATTCGGGCCAACCACGCTGACTCAAGCTAGAGAACACATCCACATTGGCCTGCCAATGAACTTCTTACCTAGGAAACCTGAAGTTGTTCCTTCCACTGGTATAACTCCTACCGGTGCCATACGATACGGTGCCAGGTACCAAACCAATACCGAGATCGACAACTCTGCCTGGCGACATGCCCGAGCACAAGAAACATGTTCGAAAAGTCCCTCACCACCAAAACTAAATCAATATGAGGAGCCTCAGCACTGATACCCATCACAAGAACCCAAATAAGAAAAGCAATCCTGCCCAGCCGACCGCTAGTTCTTCGAAACATAAGCCACTCTACTAGAACCTAATCCGACGCACCTCGACACTTAAACCATGGTATTTCCGGCATAGCCCATTCCTCAATAGTCTAGAATAACCCAACACTGAGACGACCAGTCTAAATCCCCAACATCACATCCACGATCTAACATACCAAGCAAAGAAAGATCCACTCGGACCTCCAAATCCTGATAGCCGCTAAACGGTGCCGATACACACGGTCCACAACCATAACATAGCCTGAACATGAGAAATCCCCAGTCTCCAACTCCATATAGCACACGAATCATCGTACCTGATCCCAATTTCGCCGTCCGAAAGCATACCACCTTTAATACCCAAAAATTACACGATAGATGCTCTAAAATTTCCCTGTGTCACCAAGCAAATCCGAATATCACCAGTCGATCTAACAAGAAAGTGCCGCAATACCACCAAAGTGTCATCCATTTAATCACATTCCCCTTGTCTGAAAAATATACTCTTGTCAAATCACTTTCAAATAGTAGTACCATTTTTCCTTGACTATCTGAGGTTACCCACTACCTAAGTGTTCTATGAACTTCCTTTTTAAACTGAACTGTAACCTAAAACACGTAAGTCTCGGTCCTCTTCAACATACCGCATATATCATACCATCCGAGGATCACATGAAAACCTTACCTCCCTCCCGAGCCACAGACATCTATGTACTCAACTATTCAAGAGCTTTCCATTGGTCCCATCTAGAACAAAAACCACTATACATCCCATGCTCTGCATGCCCATAGAAAATATACATCTCTAAACCACGATAAAACCCAACAAGAACTCTTCCGGTTCCATTTACACCAACTAAACTGCCAAGACTGAATCCTTCTAACTAGACCAAGCTAAGCAAGACGTCGAAACCCAAGAGAATTACTGCAAAACACTTGTACGAACTTATTACCTCGAATGCATACAAAGAATTAATCATATCCTTACCATGTCTATCTGGTCTACTATCAAGCTACTCTATCTATCTAAATATCCTTCTGGTTCATTTTCAATTGATATTCCTTCTTGCTGTAGCACCATAATTCCTCAACCCAGGCTTACCATACGAGACCCAAGCATAAAACCACACTGTCTCAGACCCATAAGTCGCTGAATACTTTCTCAATTATTCCCAAAAATACCACATTCCAGAATACTTTACTCTGAAGAACTTCCTGCGAATCTAAATTTGTTACCTTTAATTTCGTAACAATAATATTCAGAATCCCACAATTAACATATAAATACCACAAATCTGGACCTCTTCCAATGAAAACACAGTTTCTAACCACCCATACAACTATGAACTACCCACTTTTTCCCTGTAGAATCTTTAACACATTAGAGCCATCCTCGCAAGTTATTTTCTCTTATTCACTGCAATTTATCTGACCCAACGAAAGAACCACCCGTGCCTCATTGGAACTTCGATTACCGCAGAATGAAATCCTCATCCCAATACAACCAAGCAACTTCCTTCTCTATGCATCGAGCATTCTTTGCCAACAACACTCCAGATATTCCGTGATTCTTATACCTTATGAAGCATAATATAACCCTTGCCAAACTTTTCCTTTACTCTAGCCATAGTTAATTCACTCACACGCCCCAAATTGGAACCAACATAGCACCTAGCCGTGCACTCAACTGCTCACAGCAGACTCCCCCACTTTGCTCGAAGCCATAGATCAAGATACACTCAACAACTAATTAAACTTTTACTTTGTTGATTCCCCCAATACCATAGTGAGATTAAACTCAAATCATTTATAACGTTATGAAAAACACAGATCATCTTGTACTATAAATCTCGCATTTATCCCCGCAACAGTTAAGCCCACTCTCTAAAGCGAACCGAAATTCCAAATTCAGCATACACCTTTCAATTACACATGAGATCTTCTAACACACACATAAATTCATGCCACTTCAGAGCACTCCACAGGAGATAACCCACCTGCTTCGCCTCAATATAACATTTCTGTATACCTTCCACCGACATGCACATTACACATTCACTTAGCCTTCCTGAGTCTGCACTCATACCACAACACGCAATTTACTTCACTCCCAACTGGAGACTTAAAAAGATTCTTCACACACCCATAACTCAGAGCTACACTTCCACTCATAAGGGAAATCACACACTTAGTAGTTCTCCTATCATCCGGCATATCTTCCTCGACACTTCCAAGTGATATAGAAACATCTCGCAGTACTAACATTCTCCCCATAGCTATCCAGCCATCATTCTCGCAAATAGGAACAATACCAAACATATAAGCTCAAAACACTTACTCACAAAATCAGCTCCTCAGTGCTTATGCCATAGGCAAAGATCCGGCCTCAAGTCCCTCAGACTGGCCCAACATCAACTCACAGAGATCACGTCTCACCCCTCAATTAGGGAATCACAAGACATCAAGGCATATCTGATACTGAGTGCTCATGCGCGCATGTGAACGCCTGGAAGGAATTTCAAAAGTTACTTTTCAAGCTGAATCAAGGACGCACGATAAGAATTCAAGAATGTGAAGTTTTTCCTAAAGGTTCTGCAGCCTCTCGAGGATAAATACGGACGTCTCAGTACCGATCCGCAAGACTCTACTAAACCTGCTCATGACTCGTGAGACCTATGCAACCTAGGCTTTAATACCAACTGTCACGATCCAAACCTCTCCCCGGTCGTGATGGCGCTTCTCGTGAGGACAAGGCCAGCCAACCAACCCTTTTTCCTTTTCAGAATAATTAAAAGTAAATACTCAAATTTAATAAGATTATATAACCACAATTTAAACAAATATGTTCTCATTTAAGTGCGGAAAACAACCCAAAACACAGCCCAAACCGAGGTGTCATAAGTCACGAGCATCTAGAAGGATTTTAATACAACTACAAGGCCTGTAATATATAGATAGAATTTAGAATCAAAAGGTAGAAATCCAGTGCCGCGAACGCTGGCTGTCACACGACTCAACTACGATAACAAAATCTCTAATCAGCTCAAAACCCGCTACCGATGATCAAATACCTGCATCTGTACACGAGGTGCATGGAGTAAAGTGAGTACTCCAACTCAGTGAGTAATAAAAGTAAATAACAACTGAGCAGTATGAAATTACGTATGACAGATCATCATGCTATATAGAAGCAGAGAAAACACTTTTTGAGTAAAACGATGAAACTGTGAAATTTTTAGAAAATTTCTTAACTTAGTTTAAGCCTCTTTTTGAAACATGACCCTTTCAACAATTATGCAAATGAATGCAAAACATACAGTGCAGATAAGCACCCAATTCTTCCCCTCGGGCCCAATAATCAGTAATCAGATAATACTAGAGCAACAGATAATGATTTCAAGAAATAGCAAAAGCAACAGATAATGGCAGACAAATGAGATAAAGTAAACACATAAAATAGTACTAATACCACTGCGGGATGCAGCCCGCTCCACGCAACAGCGCGAAACCCGTTCCATTTATTATTGACAGCGCTCACTAGGGGTGTGTACAGACTCCGGAGGTAAATTTCAGGGAAATGATCGATACTCAAAGGCTCTATCTAGTTACTTTTCTCGAAACAAGAATGGACAACCATCATGGTTTACTCAATGACTTTGGATTTTCAGAGTTGATAGAGGTGCCAACTGAAGGGCAATCTGGTGGCATGGTGATGATGTGGAACCATGAGATTGTTAGTGTTCCCAATGTTGTTCGTAGAAATTAGGAAATATATGCAACAATTGAGGTTAGTCCTATTCGAAAGAAATGGCTCGTTTCTTCAATTTATGCTAGAACTAAGGTTCATAATAGGAACTTAATGTGGGATAACTTAGAACACATTAACAAGGTCTATAAGGGTCATTGGATTGTTGGAGATGATTTCAATGATGTCATTATTGTGAATGAGAAATTTGGTGGTAGACCTATCAAAGATAATAGGGCTAATTTCATTTGGTCAAAAATTAACTCTTGTAACCTTCTAGATTTAGGTTATAAGGGTTGTAAGTATACTTGGTCCAACCTTAGACATATAAGCAAGGGTCTCATTATGGAACGTTTGGATAAAATTCTAGGTAATGAAGATTGGTTAGAATTGTTTCGTAAAAGCTCTATAATTCATCTACCCAAAACACACTTATACCATAACCCCCTTCTTATAGAATTAATTCCTAAAAATAGGACCCATCATAATGCTCCATTTAGATTAGAAACTTTCTAGTGCAAGCACCCTGATTTTCAACATTTTTTGATAAAAATTGGACAAAGACTAACTATTTGAAAGGCAGTCAAAAGTTTCTTAATAATATTAAGACTTGGAGGAATAGTACTTTTGGTAACATTATGGGGGAAAAAAGGAAGCTTCTGGCTAGATTACAAGGGATCCAGAACTCCTCTAAATATACCACTAGCTCCTTCCTTCAACAATTAGAAAAAGATTTAACTAGAGAGTATAATGATATTTTAAAAATTGAAGAAGACTATTAGAAACTTCAATCAAGGATTTCTTGGATCAATGAGGGTGACACAAACTCAAAACATTTCCATATTATTGCTACAAATAGGAAAAGAATAAACAAGATTAATTTTTTTAAGGATAACAATGGTAGTTGGATCAATCACCATGCACAAACTATGTCTCGTGTTCTAAACTACTTTGAAAATTCCTTCAAAATACCCACTCTTCTAATAAGTGGGTGAACCCTTTAGGATGCATCTCCTCAAATAAAAAAATTGACCTTATATCCTTGATGCCCCCTTATTAGATAGTAAAATTAAAAGGTTTTTGTACTCTTTCAAACCCTTTAAAGCCTGGACCGGATGACCTACATCCTTTTTTCTTTCATAAATATTGGAAAATTGTAGGTCAATCGGTTACAAAGCTTTGTCATAACATTTCTAATACTCAGATTACCCCTAGAGAGATCAACAGGACCTACCTATGTCTTATCCCTAAAATTCCTAATGCTAATAATGTCAAAAATTTCAGACCAATTGGTCTTTGTAACACTGTCTACAAAATTTTTTCAAAAATTCTTTCTAATAGACTAAAGCCCTACCTAGATCTCCTAATAAGCCCCTTTCAAACTAGCTTCATGAAGAATAGAAGAGCTGTTGATAATGCAGTCATAATTCAAGAAATAATTTCTAAATTCAATAAAATAAAAGGAAAACAAGGTCATATGGTGTTAAAGATGGACCTAGAAAAAGCTTTTGATCGTTTACAATGGTCTTTTGTCCATTATACCTTGAATTTCTTTAATTTCCCTCCCAAATTTCGTAAGGTTTTACTTAGTTGCATCTCAACTAGCAGCATATCCGTTTTAGTAAATGGTTCTGCCACGAAGTACTTTGAGCCTAATTGTGGCATCAGGCAAGGTGACCCCATATCACCCTATATTTTCATACTTTGCCTTGAAATGCTGACTAGATACATCAACCACCAAGTTGATACTAGGAATTGAGATCCAATCACCTTCGGAAAAAACAATCCCAACTTCTCACATCTTTTCTTTGCTGACGACCTTACCCTAATGGCCAAGGTTAACAACAAATCTTGTCATACCATAAAAAATGGACTTGACATTTTTTATAACTTTTTCGGGCAATGCATCAACAACAGCAAATCAAAAATACTCTTTTCGAAAAATTGCACCCCTACCCTCATTAGTTCCACCTCTAATGCACTAGGCATAAAGACTTGTAACCAATTTGGTACCTGCTTAGGATTCCCAGTTCTGAGCAATTGTCCTAGACTTAGGGACTTTCAATTCATTATTGATAAAATGAGGTCTAGTTAGCTTCATGGAAATTAAAATTTGTAACTTGGCAGGTAGAACCACCTTAGCTAAATCTTGCCTTAATTCCATTCCAAATTACTATATGCAATACTCACACCTACCAAAGGCTACTCTCAATAAAATTGACAAAACTCAAAGGGACTTTATATGGGGAAGCACTACTGAAAAAAGGAAAATTCACCTCATTAGTTGGTCTAAGATATGTCAACCAAAAAATCATTGTGGCTTAGGCATTCATTCGGCCGAATCAAAAAACTTGTGTACACTAGCATCTCTCTCATGGAGACTTCTAACCAATCCTTTAACTCCTTGGGCTCGTTTAATCATCTACTCCTTTGTCTAAACAAGAACACTAACAAAAATTCCTTTATATGGAGAAGTATCCAAAAGGGATGAGAGATATGTTCAAAGGGAATTACTTGGTCCCCTCACTATCTCTCCAATATAAACATTTGGGATTATAAGTGGATTACCAATATGGATACCCTTAGAAGTGAGATAGTGGGTCATTTATCCTTAGTAGATTACTATATTAAATTAAGAGATATTTGGGACAAAAGGCAGTGGAATTTTGATAAAATTAATATTGACCTCCATAACAATATAAAAACAATATCCTTAGTACTAATATCCGTAAAAAAGGCCCTAAAAATGATATCCCCATTTAGTCCCTAACCACAAAAGGATTTTTTACTTCTAAGTCTTGTTATGCCCTAATAGAAATTCCCTCATCCAATGAACAAGACTTATCTTGGATATGGAACCTTAATTGTCCAACAAGGTAAAATTCTTCCTATTGCAATGCCTCCATAATAGACTCCCATGCAGAAAATATCTCTCACTTATTGACATGAATATAGACCTTTTGTGCCTTATTTGCAAATCCCAAAAAGAAGAGACTATAAGCCATATCTTTCTACATTGTCAAGCTGTCAAACACTTTTGAAAAAAATTAGGGTGTTTTCATTTTGATAACAACTCTAATAGACACTGGCTTCTTCAAATACAAAGCCTGGTTGTCAATCTCCCCAACAATTTCCTAAACTGGAGCTTTGTCTTTCTACTTGCCATTTGGTAAATTTGGATCAATAGAAACAACAACAATCACAATAACACAAATTTTCCAATAACTATTAACTATGTCATCCAAAAATCAACTGAATTTCTCTTTTTAGCTGAAAAATCCCCTAACACTTGTACAAAGTTTCCTATCTCTATTAAATGAAGCAAACCACCTGGTGGTTCATTTAAGCTTAATATTGATGTCAGTTTCAAAAATCACAATGAGTATGCTGGCATTGGAGGGATAATCAGAGATACCCATGGAAATTGGATGGTTGGATTTGGTAAAACTACCAAGGCTTTAGGATCATCATATGCAGAAATAAAGGCACTCAAGGAAGGGTTAAAAATAACACAAGAATGGGCCATGTTTCCACTGGTTATAAAAACATACTCCACGGAGGTCATCCATTCCATCCATCAAGGAAACAAACTTTATAATAACATTATTGTTCAATGCAGGTTGTCCATGCACCAACAGAAGGTGATCCCCCAGCATACGTTCAGGCAGGGGAATAGGATTGTGCACAATTTGGCAAAGAAGGCAAGGCAGAAAAGGAAGGAAGTTTTTGTTTTACCACCTAGCTATGTACACCATCTAGTGGAAAGTGAAAAAAATGAACTCTCTTTATGTACTAAGACTCTATCTTTTGAAGCTTGTAATATTCTAGCAAGCCTAGGAAATCAAAGTGTCCTTAGTGATACAAACTATGAAGGCTATGTATGCAACAATTAGCTATTAATATATATTTTTCTGTTTGCTAAAACAAAAAGATGATTATGGACTTATTTGTTTTTTCAAATGATTAGAGACCAATTAACATATGTGTAATTTGCGTCAAAATAGGCAGCTGACTTATCAACTAATATTCTTTTGATAAGTATAGATAATCTGTGTGAAATGTCTTTTCAAGCTTTGAATAAATGAATCTGCCCCTAAATCTCAACATCGATTAGGACTACTTTTATTTTCTTTGACGACTATAAGAGTTTAAAGTTAATTAAAGATGAAAAAATGGCTACTATTAATTCCGATAATTACTTTACATTTTCTTGTACATTCTTATATAAATTAATGAAGTTTTAAGAAGTATTTTCTTTTCGAAAATAGTGTTCATTATCAAAAAAATATATGAGATAGCATAAAAGAATATTTAATTTCTTCCACTATTTTTTCAATTTCTTTTCTCTAAAACATGACATATGTTATAAATAGATTTCTATTTATGGTGAAGTCTATATTTAGAGAGATTCTAGGGTTTATTACTTGGTGGCTAAATCAACATCTCCCTATAAATAGAGGGTTCTATTCCATTATAATTCATCCCATATCAATAAGAAATTTCTCTCTCTCTACTTTGCTCTGCAATGCTCTTCTTCTTCTTTTACGTGACGACCCAAATGGTCGTCACCTATTTTCTTATCTATTCCGAGCTTCCGAGGCCTTGAAAACCTTATTTATAGTCGTTTCGATTTGCGTGCATAGTCCGGACGTATAGCTGAAAGCTCAAATATGAAATTCTGTGGAAATTTGCTAAGTTTTGATATTAAAATAAATAAATTTGACTTCGGTCAGTATTTTAGATAAACGAACTCGGACCCGTAATTTGACGGTCCCGGAAGGTCCGTAGGAAAATATGGGACTTGGGCGAATGCCCGAAATTGAATTCCGAGATTCCAAGCCCGAGAAATGAATTTTTGAGTAAAATTATTTTATAAAAATATTTAAGGGAAATGGAAATGAAATTTTATTAGAACGTGATGGTATCGGGCCCGCATTTTGGTTCCGGCGCCCGGTACATGTCTTATATATGGTTTAAGCACTTTCTGTAAAGTTTGGTTGAAAACGGACATCGTTTGATGTGTTTTGGACTTAAAATGGAAAATTTGTTGTTTTGTGAAATTTGGAGGAAATCATGGATTTTAAGACTTAATTCGTTGTATATGACGTTATTTTTGCGATTTGATCGCACGGTTAGGTTCGTAAGATGTTTTTGAGTTAGTATGCATGTTTTCTTAGGAGCCCCGAGGGATCGGGAGTATTTTGGAGGTGTCTCGGAATGATTTCGGACTCAGGAAAAATTGCAAAAAATCTGCAACAGGTGCACAGACCATTCCTTCTTCATGTTTGCGTCCTTCCTCCTGCGTTTGTGATGCCTTGGCTTCTCATTCTTTGCATTCGCATGCAAGCTCTCGCATTCACGAAGCTTCAAATTTTCCTCCTTCACGTTCGCATCAGTGCCCTCGTGAACGCGTAGGGTTATTTGACCCTGAGGGCCTAGCCTCATTTTCTTCATCGCGTTCGCATGTAGGATCTCGCGATCGCGTAGCTTTGCATGTTTCCTACATTGTGTTCGCGTAAAGCCTAACGCGTTTGCGTAGACCAAATATTGGACCCCCAGCCTTTACTCTTCACATTCATAATCTCCAGCTCGCGAACGCGATGGCCTGTCCAGAGCTACCCTTCCCAAACGTGACCCTCATGTCGCGAATGCGAAGGGCAATTTTGCCCAGTCCTTTAAAAGTCCCAAAATAGAACACTCGCGGGAAATTTTCCATTTTTCACAAACCCTCTCTTCTTAAAAGCTCTTGGATAATTTTTGGAGTACTTCTTCACCAAGGTTTCTTGGGTAAGTATTTCTTAACTCGTTTTCTTCATTTTCCATCAATATCATTTGAATTCCTAGGCCTAAAACATGTGAAAATAGGTAGAAAATTAGAGAATTGGGTAGGGTTAGGGCTTTTTGAATTTTGTTGAATTAGACCTTATTTTGGGGTCAAATTTGAAAGCAAATTATATATTCGGGCTCGTAAGCGAATGCGTGATCGGAATTTTGTTCGAACCTTGTGTTTTGACCAAGCGGGTCCGGGGTCGATTTTTGGAATTTTTGGAAGAATGTTTAGAAATTTATATTTAGTTATTATAATTGAATTTTTTAGTATTTATTGATGAAATTAAGTCAATTGTGTATAGATACGATTGAATTGGAGCCAAATTTGAAAGGAAAAGTGGTGCTTAAGGATTGAGTTGGCCATAGAACTTCGAGGTAAGTGTTTGGTCTAACCTTAGCTTGAGGGAATAGGAATTGAGTCTTATTTTCTATTTGCTATTTGTCGAGTACGACGTATAGGCATGGTGACGATTATCTATACATTGGTGTCTAGCATGACCGTGAGTCATTACATTATGAATATTCTGATTTTGTTGTATCTTCTATGCTTAAATAATAATTTCTATATGTTGTGAAGAGTATGTGAAAGATGAAAAAATGGCTACTGTTAATTCCGATAATTACTTTTAGGTAACAAGTGTGGTTTACATTTTCTTGTACATTCTTATATAAATTAATGAAGTTTTAAGAAGTATTTTCTTTTCGAAAATAGTATTCATTATCAAAAAAATATATGAGATAGCATAAAAGAATATTTAATTTCTTCCACTATTTTTTCAATTTCTTTTCTCTAAAACATGACATTTGTTATAAATAGATTTCTATTTATGGTGAAGTCTATATTTAGAGAGATTCTAGGGTTTATTACTTGGTGGCTAAATCAACATCTCCCTATAAATAGAGGGTTCTATTCCATTATAATTCATCCCATATCAATAAGAATTTTCTCTCTCTCTACTTTGCTCTGCAATGCTCTTCTTCTTTTACGTGACGACCCAAATGGTCGTCACCTATTTTCTTATCTATTCCGAGCTTCCGAGGCCTTGAAAACCTCATTTATAGTCGTCTCGATTTACGTGCATAGTCCGGACGCATAGCCGAAAGCTCAAATATGAAATTCTGTGGAAATTTGCTAAGTTTTGATATTAAAATGAATAAATTTGACTTCAGTCAGCATTTTGGATAAACGAACTCGGACTCGTAATTTGACGGTCCCGGAAGGTCCGTAGGAAAATATGGGACTTGGGCAAATGCCCGGAATCGAATTCCGAGGTTTCAAGCCCGAGAAATGAATTTTTGAGTAAAATTATTTTTTAAAAATATTTAAGGGAAATGGAAATGAAATTTTATTAGAACATGATATCGGGCCCGTATTTTGGTTCCGGCACCCGATACATGTCTTATATATGGTTTAAGCACTTTCTGTAAAGTTTGGTTGAAAGCGGACATCGTTTGATGTATTTTGGACTTAAAATGGAAAATTTGTTGTTTTGTGAAATTGGAGGAAATCATGGATTTTAAGGCTTAATTCGTTGTATATGACGTTATTTTTGCGATTTGATCGCACGGTTAGGTTCGTATGATATTTTTGAATTAGTATGCATGTTTTCTTAGGAGCCCCGAGGGCTCAGGAGTATTTTGGAGGTGTCTCGGAATGATTTCGGACTTAGGAAAAATTGCAGAAAATCTGCAATAGGTGCACAGACCATTCCTTCTTCGCGTTCGCGTCCATCCTCCTGCGTTTGCGATGCCTTGGCTTCTTATTCTTTGCGTTCGCATGCAAGCTCTCGCATTCACGAAGCTTCAGATTTTCCTCCTTCGCGTTCGCATCAGTGCCCTCGTGAACGCGTAGGGTTATTTGACCCTGAGGGCCTAGCCTCATTTTCTTCTTCGCGTTCGCATGCAGGCTCTCGCGATCGCGTATCTTTGCATGTTTCCTACATTGTGTTCGCGTAAAGCCTAACACGTTTGCGTAGACCAAATATTGGACCCCCAGCCTTTACTCTTTGCATTCACAATCTCCAGCTCGCGAACGCGATGGCCTGTCCAGAGCTACCCTTCCCGAACGTGACCCTCATGTCGCGAACGCGAAGGGCAATTTTGCCCAGTCCTTTAAAAGTCCCAAAATAGAACACTCGCGGGAAATTTTCCATTTTTTACAAACCCTCTCTTCTTCAAAGCTCTTGGATAATTTTTGAAGTACTTCTTCACCAAGGTTTCTTGGGTAAGTATTTCTTAACTCGTTTTCTTCATTTTCCAACAATATCATTTGAATTCCTAGGCCTAAAACATGTGAAAATAGGTAGAAAATTAGAGAATTGGGTAGGGTTAGGGCTTTTTGAATTTTCTTGAATTAGACCTTGTTTTGGGGTCAAATTTGAAAGCAAATTATATATTCGGGCTCGTAAGTGAATGTGTGATCGGAATTTTTTTCGAACCTCGTGTTTTGACCAAGCGGGTCCGGGATCGATTTTTGGAATTTTTGGAAGAATATTTAGAAATTTATATTTAGTTATTATAATTGAATTTTTTAGTATTTATTGATGAAATTAAGTCAATTGTGTATAGATACGATTGAATTGGAGCCAAATTTGAAAGGAAAAGTGGTGCTTAAGGATTGAGTTGGCCATAGAACTTCGAGGTAAATGTTTGGTCTAACCTTAGCTTGAGGGAATAGGAATTGAGTCTTATTTTCTATTTGCTATTTGTCGAGTACGACGTATAAGCATGGTGACGAGTATCTATACGTTGGTGTCTAGCATGACCGTGAGTCATTACATTATGAATATTCTGATTTTGTTGTATCTTTCATGCTTAAATGGTAATTTCTATATGTTGTGAAGAGTATGTGAAAGATGAAAAAATGGCTACTATTAATTCCGATAATTACTTTTACGTAACAAGTGTGGTTTACATTTTCTTGTACATTCTTATACAAATTAATGAAGTTTTAAGAAGTATTTTCTTTTCGAAAATAGTATTCATTATCAAAAAATTATATGAGATAGCATAAAAGAATATTTAATTTCTTCCACTATTTTTTCAATTTCTTTTCTCTAAAACATGACATTTGTTATAAATAGATTTCTATTTATGGTGAAGTCTATATTTAGAGAGATTCTAGGGTTTATTACTTGGTGGCTAAATCAACATCTCCCTATAAATATAGGGTTCTATTCCATTATAATTCATCCCATATCAATAAGAATTTTCTCTCTCTCTACTTTGCTGTGCAATGCTCTTCTTCTTCTTTTACGTGACGACCCAAATGGTCGTCACCTATTTTTTATCTATTCTGAGCTTCCGAGGCCTTGAAAACCTCATTTATAGTCGTCTCGATTTGCGTGCATAGTCCGGACGCATAGGCGAAAGCTCAAATATGAAATTCTGTGGAAATTTGCTAAGTTTTGATATTAAAATGAATAAATTTGACTTCGGTCAGCATTTTGGATAAACAAACTCAGACCCGTAATTTGACGGTCCCGGAAGGTCCGTAGGAAAATATGGGACTTGGGCGAATGCCCGGAATCGAATTCCGAGGTTCCAAGCCCGAGAAATGAATTTTTGAGTAAAATTATTTTTTAAAAATATTTAAGGAAAATGGAAATGAAATTTTATTAGAACGTGATGGTATCGGGCCCGTATTTTGGTTCTGGTGCCCGGTACATATCTTATATATGGTTTAAGCACTTTCTGTAAAGTTTGGTTGAAAACGGACATCGTTTGATGTGTTTTGGACTTAAAATGGAAAATTTGTTGTTTTGTGAAATTTGGAGGAAATCACGGATTTTAAGGCTTAATTTGTTGTATATGACGTCATTTTTGCGATTTGATCGCACCGTTAGGTTCGTATGATATTTTTGAGTTAGTATGCATGTTTTCTTAGGAGCCCCGAGGGCTCAGGAGTATTTTGGAGGTGTCTCGGAATGATTTCGAACTTAGGAAAAATTGCAGAAAATATGCAACAGGTGCACAGACCATTCCTTCTTCGTGTTCGCGTCCTTCCTCATGCGTTTGCGATGCCTTGGCTTCTCATTCTTTGCGTTCGCATGCAAGCTCTCGCATTCACGAAGCTTTAGATTTTCCTCCTTCGTGTTCGCATCTGTGCCCTCGTGAACGCGTAGGGTTATTTGACCCTGAGGGCCTAGCCTTATTTTCTTCTTCGCGTTCGCATGTAGGCTCTCGCCATCGTGTAGCTTTGCATGTTTCCTACATTGTGTTCGCGTAAAGCCTAACGCGTTCGCATAGACCAAATATTGGACCCCCAGCCTTTACTCTTCGCATTTATAATCTCCAGCTCGCGAACGCGATGGCCTGTCCAGAGCTACCCTTCCCAAACGTGACCCTCATGTCGCGAACGCGAAGGGCAATTTTGCCCAGTCCTTTAAAAGTCCCAAAATAGAACACTCGCGGGAAATTTTCCATTTTTCAGAAACCCTCTCTTCTTCAAAGCTCTTGGACAATTTTTGGAGTACTTCTTCACCAAGGTTTCTTGGGTAAGTATTTCTTAACTCGTTTTCTTCATTTTCCATTAATATCATTTGAATTCCTATGCCGAAAACTAGTGAAAATAGGTAGAAAATTAGAGAATTGGGTAGGGTTAGGGCTTTTTGAATTTTCTTGAATTAGACCTTGTTTTGGGGTCAAATTTGAAAGTAAATTATATATTCGGGCTCGTAAGTGAATGCGTGATCGGAATTTTGTTCGAACCTCGTGTTTTGACCAAGCGGGCCCGGGGTCGATTTTTGGAATTTTTGGAAGAATGTTTAGAAATTTATATTTAGTTATTATAATTGAATTTTTTAGTATTTATTGATGAAATTAAGTCAATTGTGTATAGATACGATTGAATTGGAGCCAAATTTGAAAGGAAAAGTGGTGCTTAAGGATTGAGTTGGCCATAGAACTTCGAGGTAAGTGTTTGGTCTAACCTTAGCTTGAGGGAATAGGAATTGAGTCTTATTTTCTATTTGCTATTTGTCGAGTACGACGTATAGGCATGGTGACGATTATCTATACATTGGTGTCTAGCATGACCGTGAGTCATTACATTATGAATATTCTGATTTTGTTGTATCTTCTATGCTTAAATAATAATTTCTATATGTTGTGAAGAGTATGTGAAAGATGAAAAAATGGCTACTGTTAATTCCGATAATTACTTTTAGGTAACAAGTGTGGTTTACATTTTCTTGTACATTCTTATATAAATTAATGAAGTTTTAAGAAGTATTTTCTTTTCGAAAATAGTATTCATTATCAAAAAAATATATGAGATAGCATAAAAGAATATTTAATTTCTTCCACTATTTTTTCAATTTCTTTTCTCTAAAACATGACATATGTTATAAATAGATTTCTATTTATGGTGAAGTCTATATTTAGAGAGATTCTAGGGTTTATTACTTGGTGGCTAAATCAACATCTCCCTATAAATAGAGGATTCTATTCCATTATAATTCATCCCATATCAATAAGAATTTTCTCTCTCTCTACTTTGCTCTGCAATGCTCTTCTTCTTTTACGTGACGACCCAAATGGTCGTCACCTATTTTCTTATCTATTCCGAGCTTCCGAGGCCTTGAAAACCTCATTTATAGTCGTCTCGATTTACGTGCATAGTCCGGACGCATAGCCGAAAGCTCAAATATGAAATTCTGTGGAAATTTGCTAAGTTTTGATATTAAAATGAATAAATTTGACTTCAGTCAGCATTTTGGATAAACGAACTCGGACTCGTAATTTGACGGTCCCGGAAGGTCCGTAGGAAAATATGGGACTTGGGCAAATGCCCGGAATCGAATTCCGAGGTTTCAAGCCCGAGAAATGAATTTTTGAGTAAAATTATTTTTTAAAAATATTTAAGGGAAATGGAAATGAAATTTTATTAGAACATGATATCGGGCCCGTATTTTGGTTCCGGCACCCGATACATGTCTTATATATGGTTTAAGCACTTTCTGTAAAGTTTGGTTGAAAGCGGACATCGTTTGATGTATTTTGGACTTAAAATGGAAAATTTGTTGTTTTGTGAAATTGGAGGAAATCATGGATTTTAAGGCTTAATTCGTTGTATATGACGTTATTTTTGCGATTTGATCGCACGGTTAGGTTCGTATGATATTTTTGAATTAGTATGCATGTTTTCTTAGGAGCCCCGAGGGCTCAGGAGTATTTTGGAGGTGTCTCGGAATGATTTCGGACTTAGGAAAAATTGCAGAAAATCTGCAATAGGTGCACAGACCATTCCTTCTTCGCGTTCGCGTCCATCCTCCTGCGTTTGCGATGCCTTGGCTTCTTATTCTTTGCGTTCGCATGCAAGCTCTCGCATTCACGAAGCTTCAGATTTTCCTCCTTCGCGTTCGCATCAGTGCCCTCGTGAACGCGTAGGGTTATTTGACCCTGAGGGCCTAGCCTCATTTTCTTCTTCGCGTTCGCATGCAGGCTCTCGCGATCGCGTATCTTTGCATGTTTCCTACATTGTGTTCGCGTAAAGCCTAACACGTTTGCGTAGACCAAATATTGGACCCCCAGCCTTTACTCTTTGCATTCACAATCTCCAGCTCGCGAACGCGATGGCCTGTCCAGAGCTACCCTTCCCGAACGTGACCCTCATGTCGCGAACGCGAAGGGCAATTTTGCCCAGTCCTTTAAAAGTCCCAAAATAGAACACTCGCGGGAAATTTTCCATTTTTTACAAACCCTCTCTTCTTCAAAGCTCTTGGATAATTTTTGAAGTACTTCTTCACCAAGGTTTCTTGGGTAAGTATTTCTTAACTCGTTTTCTTCATTTTCCAACAATATCATTTGAATTCCTAGGCCTAAAACATGTGAAAATAGGTAGAAAATTAGAGAATTGGGTAGGGTTAGGGCTTTTTGAATTTTCTTGAATTAGACCTTGTTTTGGGGTCAAATTTGAAAGCAAATTATATATTCGGGCTCGTAAGTGAATGTGTGATCGGAATTTTTTTCGAACCTCGTGTTTTGACCAAGCGGGTCCGGGATCGATTTTTGGAATTTTTGGAAGAATATTTAGAAATTTATATTTAGTTATTATAATTGAATTTTTTAGTATTTATTGATGAAATTAAGTCAATTGTGTATAGATACGATTGAATTGGAGCCAAATTTGAAAGGAAAAGTGGTGCTTAAGGATTGAGTTGGCCATAGAACTTCGAGGTAAGTGTTTGGTCTAACCTTAGCTTGAGGGAATTGGAATTGAGTCTTATTTTCTATTTGCTATTTGTCGAGTACGACGTATAGGCATGGTGACGAGTATCTATACATTGGTGTCTAGCATGACCGTGAGTCATTACATTATGAATATTCTGATTTTGTTGTATCTTCCATGCTTAAATGATAATTTCTATATGTTGCGAAGAGTATGTGAACGAGTTTGTGATAATTAAATTTCGAGTAGCATTGGCACAAGTTATAATATGAATTGAGAAAGTATTCGAGATGATTAAACCCTCTGGAGCATTGGCTCAAGTGGTAAAATGAATTACTAAGTAAGAAATGAAAGAAAGAGAAAGAATTATTGAATTATTCCCTTGCCAAAATATTTGTTGAATTGTTGATATCTCCCTTGCCGGGAATTTTATTGTTTAATTGGTGTACCCTTATTGGGATCCCTAATATTATTATGTTTACTTCATTGCCCCTTGTTTGTGATTGTTGTTTGGGTGAGAAAGAGTGATAAATCACGAGGTGTGATGTCGTGCATTGTTTGATATTGTGAGGAAAGAGTGTAAAGCACGAAGGGTGATGTTGTGCCGTACGATGTATCGTTCCGTACTGATATCTATTGATTATATTATGATGAAAGAGATTAAAAGCACGAAGGGTAATGTCGTGCACATGATATGATGCGATTGATTTGGTAAGAACAAGAGTAAAAGCAAGAAGGGTGATGTCGTGCACAGTTTTATTATAAATATTGCTTAGGTGAGGACGAGAATAAAAGAACGAAGGGTGATGCCATGCAAATTGTTGATATTCTGACTTTGCTATTTTCTTATTTATTTGAGAAATTTCTAATTGAAACTATTACCTCCCCATAGCATGGTTCCCTTTACCACGTTGATTGGTTGTTTCTTGTATTCCCTTTTATTGTATATATATATTTAAACTGCACAGGTTTATTTGGTTGTCTGGTCCTTGCCTCGTTACTACTTCGCCGAGGTTAGACTAGGCACTTACCAGCACATGAGGTCGGTTGTGCTGATACTGCACTCTATGCTCATTTGCACCGATCCAGGTTTCGGACAACAGCAGTAGTAGCGCGGGTGTTAGCATTCAGACCAGCGAGACACCGAGGTAGCCTTGCTAGCGTCCGCAGGCCCGACGTCTCCTCTATATTTATTTTTAGTCTATTATCTCATGTATTTGAGACAAACAGTTTTTATTTTTCTTTCAAACTATTGTATTTAGCACCCTTAGTAGTGCGTGAGTAATGTGACACCAGTTCTTGGGTAGAGGTTTATGTTGAATTTTCGTATTATATTCAGTTTTATTAACTTAAGTCTTCCACCTATTTAATTTATTCCCCTGTATTTATATTATCATTATTAAATTGCTAAAAGAAGAATTTTGTTAACAAAAAAGGAAGATAAGATTTGGCTTGCCTAGCTCCTATTAGTAGGCGCCATCACGACTCCCGAGGGTGGGAAATTCGGGTCTTGACAAGTTGGTATCAGAGCACTAGGTTACATAGGTCTCACAACTCACGAACAAGCTTAGTAGAGTCTGAGGAATCGGTACGAAGACGTCTATACTTATCCCTAGAGACTACAGAGTTAGGGAAAACTTCACCTTTGTACATTCCTGTTGTGCGAATTTGTTCCTCAAATGCTAATTGGATTTCTACTCTGTTCTTTCGCAGATGGCGAGAACACGCACTTCCTCATCTACCGCTCAGCAGCCCGAGCCCCCAGCAGCAGCTCCCACAAGGGGCATAGGGCAAGGCTGAGGCCATGCTAAAGTCCGAGGTAGGGGCAGAGCTCAGCCCCGAGCAGCAGCACCAACGGCGGAGCCTCAAGTTTATTTTGAGGAGGAGGTTCCAGCCCCAGCAGTTCCAGTGGGCCCAGCTCAGGTCCCTAGAGGGGTTCATTATCACCCCAGTTCTTCAGGATGCTCTGGTCCGATTAGTAGGCCTTATGGAGAGTGTCACCCGAGCAGGTTTGCTTTCAGTAGCACCAACCACTATTCAGGCTGGAGGAGGGGCTCAGACTCCTGCTACGCGCACTCCGGAGCCAGTAGCTCCCCAGGTTCAGGTTCTAGTGGTTCAACCAGCTATGGCAGTTCAGCCGGGTGTAGCAGCTCAGCCCGGCGATGGAGCAGTTATGTCCGCCGATGCTTTGTGGAGGATCGATAGGTTCACCAAGCTCTTCACTTCTATATTCAGCGGAGCATCTACTGAGGATCCCCAGGACTTTCTGGACACTTGTCATGAGGTTCTTTGGAGCATGGGGATCGTTGAGACCAATGGATTTGATTTTGCTATTTTTCGTCTGTCCGGATCCGCCAAGACCTGGTGGAGGGATTATTGCTTAGATAGACTAGTCAGTTCACCATCTTTGATTTGGGAGCAGTTCACCGTGTTATTTTTGGAGAAGTTTCTTCCCCTGACTCAGAGAGAGGCCTTTCGGAGGCAGTTTGATCACCTTTAGTAGGGTTCTATGACGGTCACTCAGTACGAGACTAGGTTCATTGATGTAGCTCGCTATGCTCTTGTCATACTTCCCACCGAGAGAGAGAGAGGGTGAGAAGGTTTATTCATGGCCTTATTCAGCTGATTCGTCTTCAGATAGCCAAGGAGGTCGGGACTGAGATCACTTTTCAGGAGGCGGCTAATGTGGACCGTCGAGTTGAGTTGGTTTTGTCACAGGGAGGAGTTCATGGGTCAGATAAGAGACCCCTTCATTCAGGCAAATTCAGTAGTGCCTCGTCTGAAGGTAGAGATTCGTATGGTAGAGGCCATCCTCCCAGGCCCTTTCAGTTAGCTCTCTAGGTTTTCTATGGTACTTGAGGTGGTCGTGGTTCTCAGACGTACTATTCTGATCAGCAGCCTTACAGTGCACCACCGGCTCCTATCAGTGCACCTCTGCTTCAGAGTTTCCCAGGTGGTCATTCAGTCCGACAGGGTCAGTCTCAGTTTTCTCAGCAGCCGAGATCTTGTTACACTTATGGTGATCCAGGTCACATTGCTAGATTTTTCCCTCGAGCACCAGGCAGTTCTCAGCATCAGGGTTCTCGTGCCATGGTACCGGCACCGAGTGTTCCATAGCCTGCCCAGCCAGCTAGAGGTGGGGGTAAAGGAGCTAGAGGTGGAGGTAGAGGTTCTAGAGGTGGAGCACAGGCCGCCATAGGTGGAGGTCAGCCAACAGCAGGTCGTCCCAAAAATATGATTTAGGATGGTGGGGCCTAGCCCCGATGTTATGCTCTTCGAGCCAGGCCAGAGGCTGAGTTTTCAGATGCAGTCATTACAGGTACTATTCTAGTTTGTGATAGAGAGGCTTTAGTGTTATTTGATCCAGGGTCTACATATTCGTATGTGTCCTCTTATTTTGCACCATACCTAGTTTTGCCTAGTGATCCACTGAGTATTCCTATTTATGTGTCTACACTGGTGTGTGATCCTATTGTGGTCTATCGAGTTCTTTGTGTCTGTACTATGGTGATTGGTGGTCCTGAGACCCGTGTTAATTTGTTGCTTTTAGATATGGTCGTCTTCGATGTTATATTGGATGGACTAGTTATCCTTGTACCACGCTATCTTGGATTACCATGCCAAGACTGTGACCTTAGCTTTACCGGATTTGCCTCGTTTAGAGTGGAGAGGGACTTTTGGTCATTCTACCCGCGGTGTTATTTCGTATGTGAAGGCTCGGTGTGTGGTCGAGAAGGGGTGTTTAGCTTATTTTCGTGATTCCGGTGCTGAGGTTCCCTCTATTGATTCTGTGCCCTTGGTTCGCGAGTTTCCTGAGGTTTTCCGTTCAGACTTGCTGGGTATGCCACCCGACAAGGATATTGATTTCTGCATTGATTTAGCTCCGAGCACCCAGCCCATTTCTATTCCTCCATATCGCCTGACCCCGCCAGAGTTGTAGGAGTTGAAGGAGTAGTTGAAAGACTTGCTTGAGAAGGGTTTCATTAGACCCAGTATTTCGCATTGGGGTGCGCCGGTGTCGTTTATAAAGAAGAAGGATGGTTCAATGAGAATGTTCATTGATTACCAATAATTGAACAAGTTTACAATCAAGAATAAGTATCCACTGTCGAGTATTGATGATTTATTTGATCAGCTTCAAGGTTCCAAGGTGTTTTCAAAGATACACTTGAGATCTGGCTACCATCAGTTAAGGATTAGGGCATCCGATGTCCCTAAGACAGCTTTTCGCACTCGGTACGGGCATTACGAGTTCTTGGTCATGTCTTTTGGGTTGACAAATGCCCCAGTAGATTTTATGGATCTGATGAACTGAGTGTTCAGGCCTTATTTGGACTCGTTCGTGATAGTCTTCATGATGACATTCTGATATATTCCCGCAACCAAGAGGAGCATGAGCAGCGTCTCTGAGTGGCTCTTCAGACTCTGAAGATAGTCAGTTATATGCAAAATTTTCTAAATCTGAGTTTTAGTTGAGTTCAATTGCATTCCTGGGTCAGTCATAACGACAAAGGGTATTCAGGTTGACCCGCAGAAGATTAAGGCAATCAAGAACTGGCCTAGACCAGCATCATCTACAGATATTCGGAGTTTTTTGGGATTAACATGCTACTATCATCAGTTCATAGAGGGATTTTTATCTATCGCAGCCCCGATGACCAAATTAACCCAAAAGGGTGCCTAGTTCAGATGGTCAGACGACTGTGAGGTTAGCTTTCAGAAGCTCAAGACAGCTCTGAATACGGCGTCGTTATTGGTTTTGCTCACAGGTTCAACGCCTTATACAGTCTATTGTGATGCTTCCCGTATTGGGATTGGTGCAGTGTTGATGCAGGATGCCAAGGTCATTGCCTATGCTTCGAGGCAGTTGAAGATTCATGAGAAGAACTATCCATTGAATGATTTGGAGTTAGCAGCTACTGTTCACGCATTGAAGATTTAACGACACTATTTGTATGACGTGGCATATAAGGTGTTCATTGGTCACAAGAGTCTTCAGTACTTGTTCAAGCAAAAGGAGTTGAATTTGAGGTAGAAGAGGTGGTTGGAGATATTGAAGGATTATGATATCACCATTTTATATCACCCTGGAAAGACCAATGTGGTGGCCGATGCTTTGATAGGAAGTCAGCCAGTATGGACAGTCTTGTTTTTATTCCGGTCAGTCAAAAGCCGCTTGCTTTGGATGTTCAGGCTTTGGCAAATCGATTTGTGAGGTTGGATATTTCTGAACCTAGTAGAGTGTTAGCTACACGGTCGCTCGTTCTTCATTACTGGAGCGTATCCATGATTGGCTGTTTGATGATCCCCAATTATGTATCCTTAGAGACATGGTGTAGTGAGGAGGTGCCAAGCGGGTTACATTAGATGCCGATGGAGTTTTGAGATTGCAAGGGCGAGTTTGCGTACCTCATGTTGATGGGCTTTTAGAGTTGATTCTAGAGGAGGCCCACAGTTCCTGGTATTCTATTCATCCTAGCGCCGTGAATATGTATCAGGATTTGTGGCAGCATTATTGGTGGCGTAGAATGAAGAAGAATATTGTGGCATATGTAGAATGGTGTTTGAATTGTCAGCAGGTTAAGTATGAGCATAAAAGGACTGGTGGTTTATTTTAGAGGATTGAACCGTTGACTCGGAAGAAGTTTGATGCAGTTTGGGTTATTGTTGATAGGCTGACCAAGTCAGTGCATTTTATTCTAGTGGTAGTCTCCAAATCGTCCGAGAGGTTAGTTGAGATTTATATCCGGGATATTATTCGCCTTCATAGGGTGTCGATATCTGTCATTTCGAATTGAGGTAGGTAGTTTACCTCGTGTTTCTGGAGAGCAGTTCAGCGACAGTTAGCCACCCAGGCGGAGTTGAGCACAAAATTTCATCCTCAGACGGACGGGCAGTCTGAGCGGACTATTCAGATATTGAAGGAAATGCTCCGAGCTTGTGTTATTGACTTTGGAGGTTCATGGGATCAGTTCTTGCCTTTAGAAGAGTTTGCCTACAACAACAGCTACCAGTCGAGTATCTAGATGACTCCTTATGAGGCTTTATATGGTAGGCGGTGTCGATCTCCGGTTGGATGGTTTGAGCCGGGAGAGGTTGGGTTGTTGGGTACAGATTTGGTTCAGGAGGCCTTGGACAAGGCCAGGATCATTCAGGATAGGCTTCGTACAGTTCTGTCCAGGCAAAAGAGCTATGAAGATCGTAAGGTTCGAGATGTAGCTTTCATGGTTAGTGAATGGGTATTTCTTTGAGTGTCGCCTATGAAGGGCGTGATGAGATCTGGGAAGAAGGGAAAGCTTAGCCCTAGGTTCATTGGCCCGTTTGAAATTCTTGAACGAGTGGGAGAGGTGGCTTATAGACTTGCATTGCCGCCTAGCTTATCAGCCGTTCATCCAGTTTTTCATGTGTCCATGCTCCGGAAATATTATATTGCAGCATTATCCAATTGGACAAGGACTTGTCTTACGAGGAGGAGCCGGTGGCTATTTTAGATCGGCAGGTTCGTCAGTTAAGATCCAAGAGTTTCCTTCTGTTCGTGTTCAGTGGAGAGACCATCCTCCTGAGGATTCGACCTAGGATTCCGAGTCCGATATGTGGAGCCGTTATCCTCATTTATTCCCCGACTCAGGTACTTCCTTCTTCTTTCCGTTCGAGGATGAACAGTTATTTTAGAGGTGGAGAATGTGACGACCCCAAGGGTCCTCACCTGTTTTCTTATCCATTCCAAGCTTCTGAGGCCTTGAAAACCTCATTTATAGTCACCTCGATTTGCATGCGCAGTCCGGGCGCATAGCCGGAAGCTCTAATATGAAATTCTGTGAAACTTTACTATGTTTTGATATTAAAATGAATAAATTTCACTTCGGTCAGTATTTTGGGTAAACGGACCCAGACCCATGATTTGACGGTCCCAAAAGGTCCGTAGGAAAATATGGGACTTGGGCGTATACCCGGAATCGAATTCCGAGGTCCCAAGCCCGAGAAATGAATTTTTGAGTAAAATTGTTTTCTAAAAATACTTAAGGAAAATGGAAATGAAATTTGATTAGAAAGTGATGGTATCGGGACTATTTTTTTATTCTGGCGCCCGATACAAGTCTTATATATAGTTTAAGCACTTTCTGTAAAGTTTGGTTAAAAACGGACATCATTTGACGTGTTTTGGACTTAAAATGGAAAATTTGATGTTTTATGAAATTTGGAAGAAATCATGGAATTTAAGGATTAATTCGTTGTATATGACGTTATTTTGGCGATTTGATTGCACGGTTAGGTTCGTAGGATGTTTTTGAGTTAGTATGCATGTTTGGTTAGGAGCCCCGAGGGCTCGGGAGTAATTCGAAGGTGTCTCGGAGTGATTTCAGACTTGGGAAAAATTGTAGAAAATCTGCAACAGGTGCACAAACCATTCCTTCTTCGCGTTCGCGTCCTTTCTCCCGATTTCGCGATGCCTTAACTTCTCCTTCTTCGCGTTCGCATGCAAGCTCTCGTGTTTGCGAAGCTTCAGATTTCCCTCCTTCGCCTTCGCATCAATGCCATCACGAACGCGTAGGTTTATTTGACCCTGAGGGCCTAGCCTCATTTTGTTCTTCGCATTCGCATGCAGGCTCTCGCGATCGCGTACCTTTACATGTTTCTTGCATCACATTCGCGTAAAGCCTAATGTGTTCGCGTAGACCAAATCTTGGAACCCCAGCTTTTACTCTTCGTGTTCGCAATCTCCAGCTCGCGAACGCGATGGCCTGTCCAGAGCTACGCTTCACGAACGCGACCCTCATGTCGCGAACGCGAAGGGAAATTTTTCCCAGTCCTTTTAAAGTCCCAAAACAGAACACTTACGGAGAATTTTCCATTTTTCACAAACCCTCTCTTTTTCAAAGCTCTTGGACGACTTTTGGAGCACTTCTTCACCAAGGTTTCTTGGGTAAGTATTGCTTAACTCGTTTTCTTCATTTTCCATCAATATCATTTGAATTCCTAGGCCTAAAATATGTGAAAATAGGTACAAAATTAGAGAATTGGTTAGGGTTAGGGCTTTTTGAATTTTCTTGAATTAGACCTCGTTTTAGGGTCAAATTTGAAAGAAAATTATATATTTGGTATGCGTGATCGGAATTTGGTTCGAATCTCGTGTTTTGACCAAGCGGGCCCAAGGTCGATTTTTGGAATTTTTGGAAGAATGTTTAGAAATTTATATTTAGGCATTAGAATTAAATTGTTTAGTATTTATTGATGAAATTAAGTCAATTGTGTATAGCTACGATTGAATTGGAACCAAATTTGAAAGGAAAAGCGGTGGTTAAGGATTGAGTTGGCCATAGAACTTCGAGGTAAGTGTTTGGTCTAACCTTAGCTTGAAGGAATAAAAGTTGAGTCTTATTTGCTATTTGCTATTTGTTGAGTACGACATATAAGCATGGTGACGAGTATCTATACGTTGGTTTCTATCATGACCGTGAGTTATTACATTATGAATATTATGATTTTGTTGTATCTTCCATTCTTAAATGATAATTTCTATATGTTCTGAAGAGCATGTGAAAGAGTTTGTGATAATTAAATTTCGAGAAGCATTGGCTCAAGTTATAATATGAATTGAGAAAGTATACGAGATGATTAAACCCTTTGGAGAATTGGCTCAAGTGGTAAAATGAATTACTAAGTAAGAAATGAAAGAAAGAGAAAGAATTATTGAATTATTCCCTTGCCGATATTTGTTGAATTGTTGATATCTCCCTTGTCGGGAATTTTATTGTTGAATTGTTGTACCCTTATTGGGATCCCTATTATTATTATGTTTACTTCATTGCCCCTTGTTTGTGATTGTTGTTTGGGTGAGGAAGAGTGATAAAGCAGTAAGGGTGATATCGTGCCGTACGATGTATCGTTTCGTACTGATATCTATTGATATATTGTGATGAAAGAGATTAAAAGCACGAAGGGTGATGCCGTGCACATGATTATGAAGCGATTGATTTGGTAAGAATGAGAGTAAAAGCACGAAGGGTGATGTCGTGCATAGTTTATTATAAATATTGCTTGGGTGAGGATGAGAGTAAAAGCACGAAGGGTGATGCCATGCAAACTATTGAAATTCTGACTTTGTTGTTTCCTTCCTTTTTTGAGAAATTTTTAATTTAAATTGTTACCTCCCCATAGCATGTTTCCTTCTACCACGTTGATTGGTTGTTTCTTGTATTCCCTTTTGTAGTATATATATATATATTTGAACTACACAGGTTTATTTGTGTAACGACCCGACTAGTCGTTTTGAACTTTTGCACTTTGATCGCCAGTTCTCGGGCATGACTTGCCCCGTATAATGTATTATGACTCATGTAAATCGTTGGTTTTGATTTTCAGAAAAATTTGAATGAATTTGAAGGAACGACCTCAGTTGAAAGCTTTGAATTTGAAAGGGGTTTGACCAAGGGTTGACTTATTTGTATATGAGCTCGGATTAGAATTTTTATGATTTGTTTAGCTCCGTTAGGTGATTTTTGACTTAGGAGTGTGATCAGAATTGGTTTTGGAGGTCCGGTGTAGAATTAGGCTTGAATTGGCGAAGTTAGTATTTTGGCGAATTTCGGTTGATAGGTAAAATTTTGATCCGAGAGTGGGAATGGAATTACGAGAGTTTTTGTAGCTTCGTTATGTGATTTGGGATGTGTGTGCAAAATTTCATGTCATTCGGAGGTGATTTGGTTAGGTTTTTGATCAAATGCGTGTTTCGAAAGTTTTTAGAAAACTTAGGCTTGAATTCGGTGTGAATTGATTGTTTTGGTGTTGTTTGAGGTGTTTTGTTGATTGGAACAAGTTTGAATGATGTTATGGGATATATTGGCATATTTGGTTGAGGTCCCGGGGACCTCGGGTGAGTTTCGGGTGGTCAATCGGACCACTTTGTGACTTAAAAGATAGCAGAAAATTTGCAGGTTCAGAGTTGCTAGATTTTTGTTCTCTGCGATCGCATAGGAAGATTTGTGGGGGGGCTATTCTGTGTTCATTGCATTGGCATAGTATACGTTGCGATCGCATAGCTTGGGAAATTTGTTCTTCGTGAACGCGGAAGGTTAACCGTGATCGCATTGAGTATTTGGGCAGTGCATTGCGATCGCATGGCATTTGATGCGTTCGCATAGAGTTAAATTGGAGTTGGGAATTTTTGTGCTTCGCGATCGCGGAGGTTTTCCTGTGATCGCATAGAAGGAATTTAGCCTGGGCAGAATGTTTTAAAATCATCATGCTCGCGATTCTGGGTCTATTTTCACCCATGGCTGCCCGTTCTTGGAGATTTATGGAGGAAATGAAAGAGGTATTCAAGAGGAATCGACTTGAGGTAAGAGTCTTGGTCTCAATACTCATTTTTATTGTGAAATCCACCTAGAAATTCATGGAAATTTAGCTAAAAATGGAAAAACTAGGGCTTGACTTTTGAGATTTTTTAAATTGGAATTTAAAGGGCCATTTGAGGTAGGAATTGAGAGTTTTTGATATGTATAGACTCGTGGCGAGATAAATAACCCGTTGATGTAAAAAAATTGAGTTTCGAGAAGTGGGACTGGGGATCGGGTTTTTGGTAATTTCGAGATTTGTGCCTGTTGCTGTTTGTTTCCGCTTGGGCTTTGTTCCCTTAGCATATTGTAATGTATCCGTTCTGATTTTGGATAGATTTGACGCGTGTGGAGGCCAATATGAGGAGAAAAGGCGTCGCGAGCTAGAGATTTTGCCGGTTCGAGGTAAGTAATGATTGTAAATACTGTCCTGAGATTTTGAAATCCCGGATTACACATCGTTGTGTTACTTTGAGGTGACTTCACGCTAGAGGACAAGCGTGGGGTAGAGCACCGCTGGTGATTGTGACCTAGTCCATCCCGAACGAGTATTTTAATGAGTATTTGATAGTTAATTGTTTTACATTATTATTTTTTGGGTTGTATGCCATGTTTGGGGCCTTGTGCGGACTTTTTGAGACCTGTAGGGGCAGTTTTACTGTTTTCCTCACGCTATTTATTTGAAAGCATATCCTCAGTCACGTTTTACCTATTTATTGCTTAAATCTGGCTTTATCGCTATATTCTTAAAAATAAGGAAACTATTTTGGGCTGAGTTCCCTATTCTATTGATGGTCTGAGTGATCGTGAGATGATGACTGATATAGACCGAGGGTCTGATTGTGAGGTTGATGACTGAGATATGGTGAGAGTCTCATGGTGAGAATAATAATTGAGAGAGGCCGAGAGCCTAGTTGTGAGGATTATATATCTATGGATCGAGCTGCATGCCGCAACAATATATATGTATATATGCATATGGATCGGGCTGCACGCCGCAAAAATACTTATACGGATCTGGATGTACGCCGTAGCGATACTTATATGGATCGGGCGGCACACCGCAACAAAATAGCGCTTGGGCGGTAGGAGCCCCTCCCTAGTCTGCACACCCTAGTGAGCACAATCGACTATTTATATGGATCGGGCTATACGCCACAGCGATGTACGTGTAAGGTCCCGTAAATAATTTTTGGTCTCAAAACTTAGTAACTCGTGGTGTCGACTCCGAATATGTGTTAGGAATGTGTAGAATTCTTTAGACCCTTGGTAGTGATCTAAGCCTTTAAAAATCAAAAGAATCAATTTTCCATAAATGTTCATTTATGCGGTCCAGAATGTGGTCGCAGATCAGCTATGCGGACCACATTCATGCCGCAGAGTGAAGTAGAAGAATTGTCAAAATTGAAGTTGAAAATGTGGTCCATTATGCGACCGTATAATCTATATGCGGACCGCATTCCTGCCGCATAGTTAATCAAAGAGTTAGTCTAAGTTGATGTTATAAATGCAGTCCATTATGCGACCGCATAATCAATATGCGAACCGCTTACCCAGGTAGAGATGTTCAGTGATTGGGGTCAGTTTTGCGGTCCAATATGCGGACCGCATTCCAATTCTGTGATCGCATAGTGCGACCGCAGATCTTGCTCGGGCTTCTATTTTCTAAACTTTAAAACCCGACCCCCTTTCTAATATAACACCCCAACCCCTCATTTTTACATATTTTTTGAACAAAATAAGAGAGAGGGAGGAGAGGATCCTGAGAGACAAGTTCATCTTCTTCAAAATTGTTCCTCCAATTATCTGGTCTGGGAAATTTTAAAGCAAGTGTCTTCATCTCCATTTCTACATGTACAATCCCTACCCCTTTTTCATTGAACTTTCAGATTTATTGAGAGAGGGAAAGTCTCATGCATTAGCTCTTGATAATAGGGGTTGAAACACTCTTGCATGTTTATTAAAATCAAAAATCTAGTAAGAGTAGTTGGGAGGGAGTAAAGAATTTGTGTAAAGAAGGGTTGTTAACCTAAATAAATTCGGATAGTAATTGTGAATTTCAAATTCTAAGGTGCATGTGTTAATTTGTGAACTAGATTGACATGGCTAGATTGCTTGGTGACTGATAATAGGAGTTTAAAAAGGGAATTCGACTCCAGGTATGTATGGCTAACCTTGACTTTGTAAAATCGCCTTGTTGGTGTTCAAATGTTTGGTATGTGACATCCACGTGGGTAAATTGTGAAATTCGTGTGATACGCATGGTTGTGATTATGATATGTGGTATTAGTTGAGAAACAAATAACATATGAAATTGTAAGTGATGCAACTGGAATAATTCTGATATTAACACCTATGGCTTATCGTGGGCAAGTATTGTCGTAACGTGAACACTTGTGAATTGTCGTATATGACGGAAATAGTATTGATGGTTATGGAAACACTTGTAAATTATTGTTGCTACTCCTTAAGAAGTGTTGTTGTGGTCTTTGTGAATTGTTCATTGTTG